>OX608081.1:13621491-13683991 GCA_951509765.1 Sphenella marginata | reverse complement strand
CCAAGCATTTGTTGTTTATGCTCTTTGATTGTTGTATTTTTGTACGCTTCTATGTGTGTGTGCGTAAGTTATTCAATAAATTTTGTTATCCACGTTTGAAATACGCATTTGTAAGAGCGTAAAAAGCATTTGGGTTACGGGCTAGTTGGTTCTTGTCCTTTCTCAATTAGTTTCAATTTTAAAATTAATAACATTTCTTATCTTAGCGTGTGCAGCTGGCGACTTAACAAGTATAAGAGTTTTGCTGTGGTGATTGGTTGGACCAATAAAAAAATACATATGTATATCTTTAGTACACTGTACATAATTTAGGTATCAAATGACTTGGGAAGATATATTGATGCGATCATTTGAAGAAACATGAAAAGTGAGCTACAAATTTTGGCTGTGTTCGAAAACATTTGAATATAAATCTTTTTCAATTAAAATGTGCAGGTTAGTAGAAATTTGTAAGCTAAAAGATATTTTTATAAAATCAAACAAAATTTGGTTCTTACCCCGACAACTTATACAGACATTAAAGAATGGGATTCCGAAAGTGCTCTAGCCAAAAATGCTTGTTTTGTATAATTTTTGTTCTTTTGAAGGCTTGTTTTGGAGATTTTTTTACATCTCGAAATAGTTCCAAAATGATGAAGACAGTGGGGTATATAATATTGAAATGATCTCGAGAAAAGTCACGAAATGAAAGTACTTTCCAAATGCTTACAAAAGATTACTACTAAGAGTATTTAACCCCAAAACAGCATCGAGCCGCTATTAAAGTGGTCCACCGCAGAGGGGGTTCTCCGAATTACCTCAGGACATCACATGGTCTCCGGAGAAGCTGTTTTGGTCACTGAGGGGCCTATACCGATTTACCTCCTCGCGGATCCTATGCCGGTAGCTGCAATGCCATCCAAAAGATGACCTGTGAAAAGGATAAAACGGATGTGGCCAGCAGATACGCGAGGAACGTACTTCTCACAAAGGGGCAAGGTGGTTTCTCAGCCCACTAGCCAACTTCTACGAACCACCAAAAAAAAAATACAATAATAATAATTATAATACTAATAATAATAATAATACTAATAATAATAATAATAATAATAATAATAATAATAAAAATAATAATAATAATAATAATAATAATAATAATAATAATAGTAATAATAGTAATAATAATAATAATAATAATAATAATAATAATAATAATAATAATAATAATAATATTAATAATAATAATAAAAATAATAATAATAATAATAATAATAATAATAATAATAATAATAATAATAGTAATAATAATAAAAATAATAATAATAATTATAATAATAATAATAATAATAATAATAATAATAATACTAATAATAATAATAATAATAATAACAATAATAATAATAATAATAATAATAATAATAACAATAACAATAATAATAATAATAATAATAATAATAATAATAATAATAATAATAATAATAATAATAATAATAATAATAATAATAATAATAATAATAATAATAATAATAATAACAATAACAATAATAATAATAATAACAATAACAATTACTTTCTATTTTACCTGTTGACTACTGCTGTGAAAGTACATACATAAAAAAATGAATTCCCTCACCCCAGCTTTCAAAATTCATTATCTACTAAATTCACGAAAACAAAACGAGCTTCGGTGCAGGTTTTGGTGGATTATTTTCAACAATAAATCAAACAGTTGCATGTAATACAAAACATGAATTTGATGCTCATATATCAATTAAACACTGACAGATTCCCATGAATTTTATTTATAAAAATATGCTATTATATAATAACAAATAGCCAAACAGTAATTAAGCTAAATATGTACAACATTTGCTTGCTTATTTACCGCATTCACACTCTTATAGGGGCGATTCCCCAAATATGACTCTTGTAACATATCGACAGCCACACTGCAAAACCCTGTATGTTCAAAACCAAAAAGTTTTCAGGAGAGGGAAAAAACTGTAATAATTATAACGTATGTATATGAGCGACGGTTATTTCATTTCACCACTGGAAAGAAACGGGAAGTTGTAACCCGATTTGGACTGAATTCTAATGTGCGAAATATCACGATCTATGGGAAAGGCTCAGAACCTTATTTTTGGAAAAATAGTGACTTACGGGGTTTTGCAGTGTGGCTGTCGATATGCAGCTTTGTGCTAAGTAACCAATAAACAAATCAAGTTCTTTCATGAACCATACAGGTTCTGATCTGCCTTTAGGTGTAGAAATTAGATGAGTTATTGATGAGTTTATGTTAGGCCTCATGATACCCGAAAGTATGGAAATCAAATTTAGATTGTCACGACAAAATTATGAGACTTTGCAGAGAAACACCCATATGAAAAATTTCTATGACAATTAATATATGTATTTCAAAGTGTATCTATTTTATGATTATCTACCTTCTAGGGAAATTGGTTATTTCCAAGTAAACTATGTCTCAGCTAGCTTTTGGCTGACTAGTTTTAATTAAAAGCAAAAAAGAATTAAAAGTAGTAGCTATATTTTTATTGGTTAGAAAATGGTTTTCCTGAAATACGTATGGCTTATAATTAGAATCATTTTCCAAACTGTGAAATTTTGAAATAGGCTAGAAGTATAAGCGAATAAGCTCAGCACAACAAAATCCATCGACATGATGTTTTACAAGTCCGTTTTATATGTACAAACGAGAAATATTTTTGTAATCAAGTCATTTAGATGAAACAGAACGAAATGTTGTTGATATTATATTCAAATTTAACATTGAATTAATTTTAATGAGTTTTTTCTCATTATAAAACATTTGCATTTAAAAAATTTCTTTTTTTTTTGTTTTTCGTATTCTATACGAGTAGATTTGAAATAATTTACACTTCTAATGTTTATGTTTTTACATATCTAAAAATATTTATATATTCATGTTTACCTATAAAAGTTAAATTTTGCATATTGCATTCATTATTTTTATAATTTAAAGTCGTTTAAGTAGTTCATATACTTAATAAATTGTAGTTTTAGGTATCCCTGACCTTATTGCATATACTAAATATTTTAATAATTTTTTGTAGCTAAAGTTATGATAGTTTCATTTATTTTTTTAATGATTTATTAAATGATTAGAAGTTTTTAATTGAGTAGAGACGTACACCATTTATTAAAGGTCAATTTTGGAAGCTCCTAAACTTCTTCATCAGAGAACTGGGGTGTAAGTAAATTTCAGTTTTTGTAACATACTTATAGGAGTTGAAAGTACCAATTTGGGTAGAAAATGGCTTAGTTATTTATCTTGGACACATATGGACCAACACATACAACCTTCAATCATCAGCCCGTTCAATCTCATACACTTAATGAAGCAAATATTAATTCCAAATCAAATCAATTTTTATGTATACATATATGATTTTCCAATGCAAAATGTCCTATGAGCATAAATGTAAAACTATAAAATCTACATCAAATCAATAAATAAATAATTGAGTGGCAATGAACTTACGTACGTGTCTTTGTTAAAGAAGCACACGAACAAACGACTTAACACAAAATGAATTTAATGTTCTGCATTGCTGTGGAAAAATCAGCCTTACAGGCATTTCGTGGTAATGCTTTAAATATAATTTGATTTATTTTCTATTTCATTGAGCATAAGGAAATCAATTTTGTTCGACTAATCAAAGAACAAATTTAGACAAAATATTCAAGATATTTCTATTCCAGTTATTTGCAATTTTTATACTCAGCTGCACATGTAAGCATAGTATTATATTTAAAGAGTTAAATAGATTAAACGAGCTCGACATAGAGTTCACTGTACGACAGTTCTTAGAATGATCCTACAGTCTCCGCTTGTACACGATAGTCTTGACTAAATTTGAAGTTATTTCAAAGCAAAATAAATTATAATCTTTTGGTATATTATTTTTAAAGTAATATCTTTAACATATGACAAAAAATACTTACCATACACAAGCCGTATCATTATCATATTCTCCCGCAGTGTGTTCCGACCGTTGTACTTGGCTGCATACTTTTAGGCGCCAAACGCTCATTGTTTTGTTTATTCGGAATAACTTGTTACAAACAATTTACTCCTTTCAAATATCTTTGAATAGCGGCGACATCTCCTTTATTTATTAATATTGGTTTAAAATTTGTGCAGACTTTGAAAAGCGGAAACAAAAACTACAATCAGTTGTAAATGTTTGCTTCCAGTCGTACTTAGACTCTCTTACTGGTTTAAGTATATTTGTGTTCGATTTATTTAACAGCTGGCAAAATCTGTAAAATATTTGAATAGCGAATTGAGGTCGCACCAAATATCTTAGATATTTCCGATTCTGTGTTTGATTTGCAGTTGACAGCATGACGAGATTGTGCCTTACAGTTTCTAAAAATAGATTTTAAAAGAATATCAAAACTAATGAAGGTGAAACGTTTCGGTGTTGGAAGCAAGCAGAAATCTTGATTAAATGAGAGATATTTGCGATGGTACTTAAATTGTATATTTTCATTATTACTGTTATTATTTACTCAATTCAAGTATCCATCACTATAAATAAGCTCAAGCACAATAATTCAAATTCTCCTCACGATACCACTGCACTGTTTAACTTTTAGTTAATTGGAAGATGACTAGATTTAAATGCGCTCGTATTTTTGAGTTTATTTCCCGTTTTATCCAGAAATCCGGCCCTTATTTTGTTATATGCGCTTACTATCTACCTTTCTTCATACACCCTAAAAACAGCACGTTTGGGTTCAAAACGAATTTACAACATTTTTTCACTGTAAACAAAAATATGAGCAATGCAATGTGTGCAATATTTATGTTAAATATACTTAAATTCGTGTTAGTAATGTAATTGCTAAAAGCAATCCTTTCAATAAGCACATAATTCCGGGTACGTGAGCACAGACGCATAAGCGCGGGCGCAATCACTAGAAACGCGTAAGTACTTCGCTATGATATTTCATTTTCAGTATGTAAGGGTGCTTGCACATACATACTACATACATACATACAGTTTTTGCGGTACTGGCAAAGCTAACGAATTCACATATGGTAAAGTAGAAGTGAGCGGGTTAATTACCAGCATAAAATAAACACTTTGCCATCTGCAGTCAAGCGCAAACAAATGAGGGGGAACAAGGCAAATACATACATACTTCTTCATGGTTAAGTATATTTTGTTTCTGATTTTTACGGTCTTACTATTTACATATATTTGTAAATTTTGCAAGCTCGAGACCACTGAACAATAATAAGTGGTTTTAATTATAATATCCGATTTTGTGGAAAAATTGATATTTTGGAGAAAAATTACAAAGATAATCACAGCGATGGATAGGATTACATGTTTCAAAGTGTCCCCACTTATCATCAGATCCCTTTTCGGACACTGGGATATGAACAAAAAAAAAAAAAAATTATTTTATGTTTTTTTTTTATTTTGTTTTATTTTATTTTATTTTGCTTTATTTTATTTTATTTTTTTTATTTTATTTTATTTTATTTTATTTTTTTTATTTTATTTTATTTTATTTTATTTTATTTTATTTTATTTTATTTTATTTTATTTTATTTTATTTTATTTTATTTTATTTTATTTTATTTTATTTTATTTTATTTTATTTTATTTTTATTTATTTTATTTTATTTTATTTTATTTTATTTTATTTTATTTTATTTTATTTTATTTTATTTTATTTTATTTTATTTTATTTTATTTTATTTTATTTTATTTTATTTTATTTTATTTTATTTTATTTTATTTTATTTTATTTTATTTTATTTTATTTTATGTTATTTTATTTTACTTTGGAACCTATTTTTTTACTTTAATTGTTTAAAAAAAAAAAAACTTTTAAGAGCTCGACCAATAGCAAATTTATCGAAATCTCGCGCAGTCCAAATGAAACCCGTGGTCTTCCTTTTTCGTTTGATATCGCTTTTACCATGCACTGTTTGCATACGCTTTATTAACAATACAAACGGAAAGATAATAAGGAGTACAACATACTATACATCAGTCTGGAAGCTCGCCTGCTTTGTTGAGTACATTTTCATTAAAATTTTGCTTTCAAGTGCAGACAAATGAGGTTGCGATTTACGTTTTATTATTCATCGTTCGTACATATTAATAAGAGTAATGCGTGAAGGTATAAAAGATGCACGTACATATGTACATATGTATGTAATGATGAATTAATGAACTTTCACTCACTCACTGAGGACCAATTACACTTCCACTCTGTCATTGACTGATTTAATAAACAGTCATCAAACTTCAGAAGGAGATTATCAAATCAAAGGTGATTGAGCGCAAAAAAAAAAAAAAAAACTTGAGAGTGCCTAATATACAGGAAATGCAATTCATTGTGAGTGCTATTGAGAGTCCAGCAAATATAACTTTTAGAAAAAGGATTTTATTGACGAGGCTGCTCATTAGTTTCATTTATTGATAGACATATGCCAGTCTCCTCTTCTTAACGATACGTAAGCCAAATGATGCTTCGAGTATCTCTTGAGTGCACTGAAATTGGAGTGGGAACCTTCCTTCCATTGCTCCAAGTATGTTTTCACGGTCACCTTTGCTGGTAAACTGATGTGTTCTACATTTCCATTCAATGTCTACAGACGATACAATATAAGGAACAAAGTAAATTGAGCTAAAGCCAAAACGTTAGTGCTTATTCTGCACTTTTTGACCTTGGTAGTACCATAACCTCGTAATTTTTTAAAAATTTAAAAATTGTCGCCCCTTTTGATAACACAACTAAATTGCCCAAATATTGAACAGCAATAATTGTATTCTTGACATGTGAGGTAATAGCTAAAGGGATATTGAGTAATGAATTGATACCATGCATGATCTGAAAACTAATGAGCAAAAAATTCAAAATTGAAATAAACTTTGAGTGACTATATGACATCATACGCCAAGCAAATGCATACAAACAAATATCGCACAACTCTCAAAAGTAGTGGACTTTTAAACTTTCCTTTGGATTTTTTTCCTCAAAGGATTCGCAGAAAATTAAAGCTTTCGCTTGAACAAAAGCTTGTGAGTCTACAGTAAACTCTGGACAGCTAATTTTCTAATGAATCAAAAAAAGTTTTTAAAACGAAGAAAAAGCCATACAGGTATACAGAGCAAAAAAACAGATTTGGGAATGGTTTAGGCGTGTCTGCATGTTTGCTTTAGTCGGCCTCTAACTAATCGATCGTTGAAGCGTTAGGGAATAAGTTTTAGTTTGCGTTTGAATTCAAACTTTGATTGCATGACGGCGAAGGCTTTGAAGTAATTTTTCATACAAAAGTTAGTTGCTGCATACATTGATGCTCTTGCCTTTGTGTAATAAATACACTGTAGTTCGTCTTTAAAAGTGCAGTTGCTTTGCTTACTTAGACCAAGATAATATCGGTTTTGTATTGTGTCCTCTGGTGAATGTGCTGGTGAACAGAGTTTGCTTGATCTGGTTGCTTACTTTTCTCTACTACTCTCGAGAGAGCAGTGCGAGAGCGCTGAGGAGAGTTTGTATCTGCTCACGGATGGTTTCATAACAGCGCTTATCTTCGTGAGGAAGGCGCCGCAAGGGTTCGGCAACTTAAATTTTGCTAATATGAATCGTCTGTTAGAAAACTTGAATTCCTACGTTTCACATTCACTTATGTGTTGGAAGGTTCTGACACATAATTTATGTTGCCTTACTATTGCAGCGCTATTTTATTTGTTCCATTTCATCCCACTTCATTTAAAATTTTTTTTTTATTTTATTTTATTCTACATATTTTTTTTTTTTTTTTAATTTTAAATTTTTTTGTTTTGTGTTTATTTGTTGTTCCATTCATATATAATTTCATTTCAAATCATACTTCTTCAAAATTTCTATAATATTTTCAACAATTTTTAAATTAAATTCTCTTTAGACCACTTTCTGTGCTAAAAAAATCGTTTTACCCCATTCAAGCGAGCTATAACGTAACTATATGTGCACTGTAACTTTGAATATTTCCAACCCCTTCATTTATGCCCCAAACTACTTTTTTGTATTCATCCGACGACGTTACGGTTTATTACCTTTTTGCTTTATCTTTGCTTTCCTACACTGCTTAGCTCCTTTAGCACAATTCATTAGCTAAACGTTTGCTTTCATGTCTTTCTCTGCTATGCTTTCACATACATTCACACACGTATGCATATGAAATCTTCCATCTACCTACTTATTCATATCTTTTGTGTTTACCAATTGTACAGAAACGATATCGTCCTAGTCAATAATGACCAGCAGAAATGTTGATTGTATGCTAAATTGTTAATTCTTCGAATTTTAGCTTCATTTTCAAAGTTTTCACATATTCACAGGCATGTGTGTGTGTGCTATTGTATGGTCTTCAAACCTAGTCTACTTTTATGAATTTAATAGAGTTCGAAGGGTGGGGAAATCGAATATGGACTGAATAGAAATTAAGTAGATTAATTTAGTCTGAGAAGTGATTGAGGATAGAGAGCAATCCCAAGTGGTATAAACTCAATCGAGCTCATTAAACCCAATAATATTGGGGCTATAAGCAGGGATGGGCATTATTAGAAAATTTGAGTGATGAGTGACCGGTTATTGTTCAAAAAAATCAAAGTGATGAATAACATGTTATTTTTATTTACGGAATTTCTTAATAACGATAAAACTTCATTTTTATTCAGTTATTTAAACATAAAAAATATGTACCTCGACATTTTGGGACATTTTTGGGATCATTTTATGACATTCTTGAGATAATTTTGGAACAATTTTGGAATAACTTTGGGACATATTTGAGACATTTTTAAAATAATATTGGGACATTTTTGGGATCAATTTGGAACATTTTTGGGATAATTTTGGGACATTTTTGGGATAATTTTATTACATTTTTAGCATCATTGTGGAACAATTTTGGTAGCATTTCGGGACATTTTTGGCATCAATTTGGGTTCATTTTAGGACATTTTTAGGATCAATTTAAGTCATTTTTGGGATAATTTTGGGACATTTTCAATATCGTTTTGAAACAATTTTGGTATAATTTTCTTATAATTTAAACATTCAGTGCAGTGTAATAATTTTTTTACGGAATGTTGGGACCTTTTTTAATTACCAATTACTATTAAAAAGCAGAATACAATTGGTGAGTTAGATAATATTGCAAAAGGGACCAACATTTCTTTTTTTACATTTGCCACTGGATTGTTTCAAGTATCAAAAAAAAAAAAAAAAAAAAACAATTCAGTCCTCATATCCCTGATATGGATGCATTCGCTTGGCAAGTCGTACCAATCACTTCATGTTAAAATCTATATCAAGCTGTTGTATTTGTGTTTGCCTGATCAACATTAAGTGAAATTAATTTGAGCAAACAGTCATCATATGAAATTTTCCATAAAAGTTCAAAGTTGAAAGACTTTGCAGGCAAGCAATCGGAAAATAGCAAAAAGTAAAACTGCATCAGAAAGTTGTTTCCAAATGCTGGTATAACTAACTAATGAAGTGTAATTAAGTATGTATGTGTGTACGAGTAATGTAAAGAATAAAAAGAATATTGGTATTAGCAATATTTCTGTAAATGTTGAACGTATATGAACTAAAAAGAAACTTATTTAGGGATAATAAAAGGTTAATCAAATACAAACAATTATTTTCAGAAACATTTACTGAATGCCCCTTTTCCCCTGTATTGATTTAATTGGAATGGCGAAAAAAAAAAAATTTTTAACTTTGATGGTTGGTCTACGGAAATGATGTCTCTCACCACTCTGAAGAGATCCTGCGACAGTAGCTATAGCCCGCACACCGAGAATATTACTAAGAAGAAGCATAAGAAAATGATAGCAGCAAGACAAGTAATTGGGGTAGAAGCATCCTCTTCTACGATAGTTTCGACGTAACTTCGATCGTGATAAGAATCCGTCACCTCCCATACAGTATAGAGGGTCACATTTCAGGAACTGACGAGTGATATTCTTCCATTAATTTCTCATTAAAATTAATGGCCCAGCTGCCATGCTCCTTTCCCCCTTAGACGTACTCAGTTAAACCTTTGCGCATTGGTCTTACACAATTTCGTCGCTACCGACGAAGAAAGGCGCATTCAACAAATTGTCAACGAAAAAAGGCGCATTAAAAATATTTTGACGAAAAAAGGCGCAATAAAAAATATTTTGACGAAGAAAGGCGCATTAAAAAATATTTTGACGAAAAAAGGCGCATTAAAAAATATTTTGACGAAGAAAGGCGCATTAAAAAATATTTCGAGGAAGAAAGGCGCATAACCAAGTATTTCGACGAAAAAAGACGCACTGTATACATTTACAGTAAGTTTCACAAGGGATTTGGTGCTGGATTGAAAAAATTGGGCCATCCCAAGCTAGGAAAATACTAAGCAGGCCCTGCATTTTAAAAGCTAAGCAGGTGCAAGCTGGAAAAATTTAGGTAGGACTATTACAGGTAAATAATCGTGGCAAAACTAGGTATGCCCTTGGAGAATACACGGTAAATTGCTCGCAAATAAGAAAACATACGCTTTCCATGGCAAAGCCCTGGCAGGACCTAGGCGGAGTAGTCCGTTATAGGGAAAATCTAGCCAGGGCCTAGGTTAAGTATAGATTTTTCTTGGTTATTCCATTTGCTGGAATATAATCAGTAAAGGTCTACACCAAATTAAAAACAAGCTTTCCCATTTTGCAGCTTATCGAAGCGCGTCTTTCTTTACTAAAAAATATTTTAAAGCGCCTTTCTTTCTTAAAAATTATTTTAATGCGCCTTTCTTTCTTAAAAGTTATTTTAATGCGCCTTTCTTTCTTAAAAATTATTTTAATGCGCCTTTCTTTCTTAAAAATTATTTTAATGCGCCTTTCTTTCTCAAAATATTTATAATGCGTCTTTCTTCAAACAAAAAAAAGTTTGCGCCTTTCTTCGTCGACAAACAGCTTTGCGCCCTTTTTCGTCGATAGGAACGATTTCATCTTTGAGCACATTAAATACTTATTGAATTGAACTCAACACATCCGAAGTGTCACAATAACACATACTAAATTTCGACTAAAAACTCATTAACATATGAAACAACTACTTAATACTGCATTAGGGTGCTCCTACTAAAGATGTTATTCTTATTTTATCGTCCATTTCTCCATAGGTGCTACTGAAATGGCACGATATTCTGAAGTTAGACTCTTAGGCTATTGGGTTGATAATAAATGACTACCATTAAAGTAAGGATCACTAAGCAAATATTCAATAACGGCTTTCAGCAACCAAAGAGTGAAATGAAAACTTAAAGAGCTATGGGTGCATTTTTGAATTTTTAAAAAATAAATTTCTTAATCGGCTGAACTTATTCCAAATGAACTAGTGTGATATTCATTACTGACCGTTTTTTATTATTCGCTTAAAAATGTACGTCAAATGTTGCTAGTTGCATGGTTTGCCGATAAAACACTCTAATGTGCACACCTGTGTATACTTACCATTACTACTAATATTTGTGGTAGTACTTCAATATCAATGCCAAATTAAACTCACATCGACAGACAGTTGATTTTCTGAGTGTTGCTGACAGGATACTTGGCGAACGGCTCTGATTTTCAAATGAACTCAAAACTGGCAGCCAGAGTTAGGCGATATCAATAGCTTGTACTACCGCAATTTGGATGTTGATGTGCCAAATGCAGATGTATGTAGGTGTAATATATTTACTGAATTGTTTGTGCATTTGGAAAGGTTGCTCGTTTTCGACTTCCATACTTTGGCAAATGTTTAAAGATGGCTTACTTGGCGTGTTGATTATTCTAAGACGTTCGAATGTTATTCTATGCGTCATTTGTGTTTGTTTCACGAGCTTAATGCTTGTCATAAGAGGAGCATATTTTTGACCAATGCCGCAGGATGACAACACTTTGTCAAGCCGTTTTCTGCTTTTGAAAATGAAGCAGCACAATATAAAGGAAACGAGAAAGCAGTTATTAGTTGTAACTAATTAAGAGTTCTGACTCTAATAGGAGTTCCTATTTTATTCAAATTATTACGAAAATTGTAAAGCTTCACCTTTTGGTTTTAAACTTGAATGGCAAATGATCTACTTATATAAACGCTTAGTGAAATTTAATATAGAATAAGAAAATAAGTTTCAAGAAAAATCCAGCAGCATATTACTACGTAATATGCGCTGCTCCGTCATTACTACGTAACCATACCGTTTCAGCAACTATTTTTACTGGTTGGGTAAGGTATATTTGGCTTTAGGATGTATCCAATCCAGCCTTGCAGAAAAAAATGAATATAATTAAATTGAGTGCAACCCTGCATGGTAGATCTACCTCGACATTTTCTAGGCTGAAATTAAACTTAAAATACCATTAATTTTTAGCCAACATCGGCATTGACTTCATACCACGAGAACACAAAAATTGGACATCGCATGCCACTTCACAGCAAAGCTTTCTATTACTGGTCAAAGGTGGTGCGATGAAATCTAAAACGCTTTCGAAACGTTCAATAACGCGCTGCTGCAAATCTGAGCCAAAAATCTTGTAATCTAAGTATACTTCAGCGATATTTGGCCCACAACTTCATGCGCTTGCCGCTGTTTTGTAGCTTGTCATTACGCTAAGTAAGAACATCAACGCCTGCACCTCACTTGCACCGCAAAGCAGTTGGACATTTGTGCATTACATTTGGAAATGTGTTTTCCATTTGTCTTAGAGCCAAGATACTTGCCCGCTATTAAGCTCAATCAGCTTCCACTACATGCACTAGCCCCATAACCATTAGATAGTTCAATGTTTGATTTTACCCATTAATGGATTTGGCTATTGTTTTGGTACACCACGGCGTATACGTAACCTTTTGGCGCAACATCGGGCGCGCCGTTTTGTGTCTATGAATGGTGTTTGTACTTTTGTATATGCGTAATTGGAAATTACTCGAGATTTTGGTTACAATAACAACAAATATCTTAAAGCAGTTTGTGCGTGTTTTGCATTGAATGTCCTAAGTAAATGGATAAGGTGTGCTCTGGACACTTTCGTATGCCAATGATTGGTTAAGAGCTTAGTTAATGAGATGTATGTAGTTTATTGGTTGTTATATTTACTTGGGTGCGCGCAAATGGTTGTTGTATTTATTGTTGTAATATTATTATGGCTTATTGGGTTGTAATGTATTTAGATTATTTTGTTAAGAAGTTTTTTTGTGAAATGAACACATTTGAAAAAAAAATAAGTTTTCCTTAATTAAAACTTGGAAGTAATAATTAACTAACAATTAATATCAACTGATCTTGAGTTCATAAAATTTACAAAAATATATTTAAAAAAAAAATATTTATCAAACAGTCCGTAAAAACCAACAACGACTTATATTCTTCAGTGAAAGTTCTCTCTAACTTCCATTTTCAGAAATTGTTGTGCAACATTCAGGCGCTTCGAAGTATTTTTACAGCAACAAAAACAACAACATACAGCATAATATAAACATGCCAAGCACAGCTTGAACTATCGTTATATCTACCAGTACATACATAGCACGAAACAAAGCAAAACATTCAGCAGTAGCTTTCAAAATCGATTATCGACTATAAATACCACAAATTGCAATAACGCCGACAAATCTAATTGTCTACATTCCTTGCGGCCAACATGAGCTACGAATCTATATAATAATGAGTGTTACTATGTTTGTGTACACAAAACGGATATGAAAGGGAACAGCTTAAAACAACAACTTTACTGATTTTAACATCATTTCAGAATCGGATGCCTTTTGCAATATCGCTTTTTGTTCGTTCCCAATGGGTGATTCGGCATGTGTATTACATTCATTGGAACCATTGGAACATTTGCATCAATGTGTATGTTGTAACGAATGAGCATGGATATACAGATATACATAAATGTATGTATACATATTAGACTTACCTAGGAAATAATATTTTTTCAAAATCTATATTGATAATTGTCAAGCCAATATATTGTGACTTCTTCAGCTACCTTTTTTTATTGGAAGTCATATTGAATTGCTTTTGCTATTAATTTTTCACTTAAATAGTATCAGTATGAGTTCGCTGAATCGAATATTTCTTGAAAGCTGGTTTCTTGAGAGACAATGAGCTTGAAAAAAATAAAGATTTTGGTATTGAATTTTAATTCACGGAAAGTGCTAATTGAATGAAAATATTCTAAATTATTTTTAGGAGTATTCAGCTTCTCATCTATCACTCTTCACTATTTCATCTTTTAATCCGCAGTAGAGAGATGACACCAACATACCATAAAGCTTGCGTACTCGAGAACGGACTGCTCTACAAAAACGTTCATTCAACGCTTCTTTGTTGGAAATCAAATTTTCAAAAATTCTATACGCAGCAAGATTGTTCTGACAGTTTCGATACACTTATTGATGGGTCTATATCTTCTTCTACTCAAAAATCGGGCCAAAATCTTGAAGTTCATGAAAGGTACAAAAATTTAGAATTAAAATTTTTATTTGACCCAGTCTAATGTACATACATACATACATATTACTTTACGCTTGTACGTAACAAACACATTGGTTGGTCAATAATGAATTAATGAGATTTTCGTGCCAGACAGCAGGTAAATTTGGAATACTGTTGTGCTTCACAAGTCTTACGTTCATTGAACTTGCAGAGAAACTGTGGGATATTTTAATAAATCCCATTTGGTTAGGCCAAAACGGTATTACTACAAACCCATTGATTCAGGCGATGAAGTAGTCATAGATTTATTTTAGTGAAAATAAGTAGAATTTGCTAAACTGCTTGGTCAATAGAAGCTTTTAAAGACGTACACTTTTAGAGACTGCCAAGTGGTCACTTATAGAGGCGATTCCGTAATTTTTCGCATCGAGACAAGATTTGAAATCGTTTAAGTTTTTATTTCTCTTAAGAGTTATAAACAATTGTAATTTTTTAAGTTCATAAAATAAAAGTAATTTTAATAAAAATTTTCCTAAACCTGTTACAAAACCGAAAGCTCAAAATTATTTTAAACGGTTTCACACCATGAAATCTTTTACCATTGCTATCTGCAATCAATTGCTACTGCTATTCCTCCCTTGATTCTTATTGAACAGCATATGTATGTGTGTGTGTAACATCAAATATAACTTTTACTTCATTCGCAGATGTAGTTGTATTTAGTTACTATTCAATCTCGAACTCAATTTGATTTCATTTCCGATTTGTTTATCAAACAAGCTGTGAGCGTTTTTGTGGTCGAAACGGCTTTACAAAGCTACTTATCCATCAATCACTGCAAGTTGAGTTGTAACTTCTCTTACGTAACATATAACAATTATAGTTTCAGCTCGTATTTAGAGCATGTGAGACTGTGTCGGAGATGGCACAGATAAGCAAATGCACTAAATACGTAGTAAAATAAAGAGAGCTTTAGAAAACTTAACACAAAGTTTTGGGAAGACTGGTTGATGATATTAACGAGATATGTACCCGGTACTCCCTTGCCAAGGCATTATATCCGGACATCAACCAGCCTTTTGCACATCATTAGCTGTATGCATATTAAATATTTCGAAATATAAATGACAGAAATTCTTGAAAGAAAGGTTGGAGAGCAAAGCTCTAAAATCTCAGCAATATATTCAGCTCTATTTCCGTGACTTTTTGTGTTGAAGTTTTTTGTTGTTTGCTTTTTAATTTGAAAATTTGTTTACAAAATATTTAATTAGTTTTAAATTTTCTTTTGTGAAAGAAAAATTCTTTGCACGTAGCAAAAAAAGCTTTTATAAATGAATTTTTATAAAAAAAAAATATTTTAAAATCTATTACGTTATTTAAAAGAATGTTATATATATTTTACTAGGTTTTGCGTTTTAAAAAAAATTATCAAAATAAAAATATAAAATCAAGAAATTATACCAATATTGAAAGCTGGACTTGATTACATACACTGTTGCCCTGAATAATATTTTATATCCAATTGTTTTTGTTTTTAATTTGATTCCCACTGAACATCATAATTTATTGGCTGATGAAAAACAAAAACACAACGATCCACAGAAAAATTTTAAACCATCAATGGTAGAGACCTAAAAATTTATAAAATAATCTAAAATTTTACAATATTTCTTGCTCGTCATATTGGTCCAATCTAATATACACACAGAGATATAAATAGCGTACCTAAACATACAAACATATACACTTGCATTAACGCATCAAAATATATGGTTTATTGGTATATATTTACATACATATATACAAAATCAGCTTACCACCATCAACGCCTTTTACGACGATCTCGATACACGATAATGGGTAAATAAGAAATTGTTCGAAACTGCTATGCAACCACAACTAAGACAAGTTGAAAGGCAAAGCAGCAACACATACATAGCAATAATAGTAAAGACAATAACAATAATAATAATAATGTGCATGAAAATACAAACACCGAAATGTAGTGGCTTCTTGTTGGGTGCTACAGTTACCCTAGTAACACTGCAATGCCTGTCTGTCAAAGTACTGCCGAAAATAACTACATGGACTTCAGTGAAAATGAAAATGAAGATGAAGATGGAACAAACAATTGGTTGGAGTGGCTTAGTGATTGGTTAAGTTGTTAGTGGTGTTGTGATGAAAAGGTTATTAAGTGAGTGTCGGTGCATGTGTTTGTCCATACATTTTACATAGGGTTGATATTTCCATAGCAAATGGTCATTCTGATTTGGATCAAATCTGTTGATGATTTTCAAAAATCCAAATTTCACTTTTCTCTAAAAAAAAAAAAAATAAAAAAAGTTGTTGCTTTCAAAGTTGTGTACAACATAATCCCGACGCCAATACAAAATCCCGACAGCAATCCCACACCGATTGGTCGTGGCTGTCCATTTTTTATTAATTCATATGTCGTAATTTTGTATTTTCGGGATTTTTTATTTTCGGGATTTTGTTATGTCGGGATTATGAGGTGCTCCCCTTTCAAATTGAATACTTATGTACATATGTCTATTAATAGCAAACAATTTTGAAAGAAATTTTAAATTTCTATTTTTGAAACTTTTCTTAACTTATAAGAATCAGAAATCGCCATTAAATTTTTTACTAAATATTTTTTTTTCTTATACATACCTATGATAAATCTAAAGATATCCTAATACTGTCAGAAGCGAGTTTTTCAGTATGATTGAATTTGTTAAACACAAAATTACTAAACTTTGATAGACGAAAAATTTCTTTTGTGCCAGTGGAATATAAAAAAATGCCGCTTTCAAAACTTAAATATTTTTTCGAATTTTTCAGAATCAAAAAGCACCTCTCAATTTCTGTACCAAATTTTTTTTTCTTTATACCTTTGCCATATCGAAATATCTTAAAATTTTCAGAAGCGCGTTTTCTGATCTTTCATAAATGTAACCGTTTTTTTTTTTGTTTAATGTTACAGTTTCAATGGGATCTCTGTAGCAATCCCATATTTCATGTAAAAACATAAAAATATAAAAAAATTAACTAAGTTTTATATTACCCTTTAAGCTTACTTAAAAAATAAACGTTTTTAAGCATCCGAACGGATAAGTGTCTTCATCGCATATAAATATTCTGTGGAGATATTTTCTCTCAGGCTCACTTAAAAGTACGTCTTGAACATTTCTGCCATGTGCCAGATGCCCTAATATTTTTTTTAATCATTGCTCTTAACCATAAGGGCTTTTGGCATCACAATAAACATTAACAACGAAGTCGACTTCCTTCTGTTTATATGTACATATGTATGTATGTATATACCGTAAGTATAAATATGTCTTCTTCGTCATAATCCTTCATCCATCAAATTTGTAAAGAAAGATTTGCATTGTTTTTTGTCAAGTGCAGCCAGCTTAAGTTATAAACATTTGCTTGCAGCCATTAAGTATTTAATTGCCTGTCACTCAACCGTACAACACACACGACCAAAAAACCTTTTTAATTTTGAGACCCGATTAAGCCCAAATGTGTGCCAATGAATAAAACTCTGGATTATACGTCAGTTGTAAAATTGTGAGCAGTTAAAAGGAACCACACAATAAAGTTATAAAAAATGTAATAAAGTTCCACGAAATGTAAAGTAACGAGCACCGGAGGATACAAGACATCAAAGAGAGAGTGGTATGACATACTAAGAACCAGCAATAAGTGTAGTAAGTAACAAAGCTATCGATTGCAGTTGTAAAGCAGCCAGCAATAACAAGAAGAGCATGACGAGCAACAAATAATGCAATGTGCAATTTGGTTTATACGCGCTCATGTGCAAAAGGGGAATCTCTGTATATATGTATGTATATGAACATACCTTTGTGTTTGTATGTGTGCCGATTAACAACATGATATTGACTTGGAAATGAACAATTGCGGTGGGCAGAGTAAAACGAAAGGCAGCATGGTGCTCCAGGAAGTGTGGAAGCTATAGGATTCCATGACAAACACACTAACACATACACACATATCAATGTTTACAAACTAATATGTCGTCAGAGGTGATGTGCGGATTCGAATATTTCAAGAAGAGTTTGTAACTGATTCTGTTCCAAACGCACAAGGGTAGTTGAAGATGTTTGAAAATTGGCCCAAAATGGTCATAAAATAAAAACAAATAAAATAAAATAAAATAAAATAAAATAAAATAAAATAAAATAAAATAAAATAAAATAAAATAAAATAAAATAAAATAAAATAAAATAAAATAAAATAAAATAAAGTAAAATAAAATAAAATAAAATAAAATAAAATAAAATAAAATAAAATAAAATAAAATAAAATAAAATAAAATAAAATAAAATAAAATAAAATAAAATAAAATAAAATAAAATAAAATAAAATAAAATAAAATAAATTAAAATAAAATAAAATAAAATAAAATAAAATAAAATAAAATAAAATAAAATAAAATAAAATAAAATAAAATAAAATAAAATAAAATAAAATAAAATAAAATAAAATAAAATAAAATAAAATAAAATAAAATAAAATAAAATAAAATAAAATAAAATAAAATAAAATAAAATAAAATAAAATAAAATAAAATAAAATAAAATAAAATAAAATAAAATAAAATAAAATAAAATAAAATAAAATAAAATAAAATAAAATAAAATAAAATAAAATAAAATAAAATAAAATAAGATAATATAAAATAAAATAAAATAAAATAAAATAAAATAAAATAAAATAAAATAAAATAAAATAAAATAAAATAAAATAAAATAAAGTAAAATAAGATTAAATTAAATTAAATTAAATTAAATTAAATTAAATTAAATTAAATTAAATTAAATTAAATTAAATTAAATTAAATTAAATTAAATTAAATTAAATTAAATTAAATTAAATTAAATTAAATTAAATTAAATTAAATTAAATTAAATTAAATTAAATTAAATTAAATTAAATTAAATTAAATTAAATTAAATTAAATTAAATTAAATTAAATTAAATTAAATTAAATTAAATTAAATTAAATTAAATTAAATTAAATTAAATTAAATTAAATTAAATTAAATTAAATTAAATTAAATTAAATTAAATTAAATTAAATTAAATTAAATTAAATTAAATTAAATTAAATTAAATTAAATTAAATTAAATTAAATTAAATTAAATTAAATTAAATTAAATTAAATTAAATTAAATAAAATAAAACAAAATGAAATGAAATAAAATGAAATTAAAAGAAATGAAATGAAAAGAAATTAAAAGAAATGAAATGAAATGAAATAAAATAAAATAATAAAAATTGTTTAGGCTCAGTTCATTACATTTTAGTTCGCCTTGGTCTCAAGCATCACTGGCAGGCACGCCGTGAGCAAGACGCCAAGCAAAACATGTTTTTGGCTTCTAAATCGCTTCGTACTTCCATGGTTACCATCCTATGTACTCTTACCGACCAGCAAACCTTGACAGCCAAACGACAACCTCCACTTGTTCTACAAGAAGTACACCGTTAGTTAGCCAGCTAGCCAACTAACTACAAACATATGTCTGTATGTATTTGTGTACATAAATAGTTTGGCCAACGGTTTTTGGTCGCCTGCCACATGCCATTCAAATTTCGTTAAGGCTTTGTTTGCTCAAGTGCTTGAATAGATTTAAAAGTGTTTCTGTATGTAAGTGGAAATATGTATTTGTATATGTGTTTGTTTGTTTGTTTGAATTCAATATGCAAGTGAAATGTGATGCTGCAAGCGAGCAAGAAAGCGGCTTGTAACGGCTGGCATAAGGCGAATGCTGCAATAACGTCGACAGCGGTACTGCACTGATTAGTGCAAGGCATACACATCCGTTTTCCGGTGGCTGTTATTGTTGTTGAACACAAAATAGTACATCATGTCGGATGCACAAACATTACAAGCATAACGTTCACAAACAGTTTCCAAAATACTTATACATAGCGACATCTATAGCAAACTATTCAGGGAACATACTAGTATGCAACTAGTATTGTTTGATTGGTATTGGAATTAGACCGGAAAGCACTAACTACATTTACATAAATTGTAACATGGCTAAATTGATGTCTGTGCATTGCAGATATTCAAGTAAAACTATTAGCAGAGATCAGCACTGAGTCAATAAATATAAAACAAAAGTTTTTGAAATTTTTGTCTGTCTGTCTGTATTGTTTGTACGCGCATCACTTAAATATCGTTTCATAGAATTGAACATTAGTTTTACTTTTGCATTACCAGATGTTTATGTTTTAATTTAAGATACAGCTTATTTCGTTAACCCGGCTAGTTTCAGAGATATCGGCCATGGTAGAACTATAAAATAACTTTTGTATATGAAAAAAAAAAAAAAACAGTTGGATGCCTAGTAAGGCTTGCTGCTCATAGTTGTCTTGAAATTGTTTACAACTGGTTGGTTTGACTGCAGGGCTTTCAATGGCAGCTTATGAATGGACGGGTTCATTCTATAGGCATTGAATGCTTAGTCGCATAAATGAGCTTATGTAGATGTATGTATCTACATATATGTAGGCGTCTACAGTTAGATATATGTATGTATGTATATGCATTTAGCAGCTTTTATGCAATTTGGCTCAGCTGTTACCAAATTTTGTAGGAAGTTGGCAAATGAAATGCTTTGAATAAATCTATAAATGCATTGTGGGTAAATTGAATTCAACGAACTTCAAATTTAAATTTTATTTCTATAAAAGCTAAAACACTGAGAATTGAAGAGAGAAATGCTCAAACAGGATGGTTAACTTAACGCTAATCGCTTATGAGGGGCTTGACCGTTCAATTAGTAAGTTGCTTCTCAGTTATGCTCCAGCTGTATATTACTCATTCGAGGAGCAAGCATGCGGGTTATTGAATCAATTTAATTTGATGAACATGGTTTGAACAAATATCAAGTCTTTCATACAAAACACATTTGGAAGATTTCTTATAGGGATGGGAGAACTTGAAACTGCGACTTTGAAGTGGCCAAGCACAATTTTAAGACTCTGAATTTGAAGTAGCCAAAAACCAACTTACGCCTACAAAGTGATATTGACTTTTATTTCGTTCGTTAAATAAATTACTGATACAAATAATTTTTAACGCAAAATTTTACCAAAATTCCCCAAAGTACCTAAAAACAGACAAAATTGCTCCTATCAACTGTTCATAGTTATGTACGCAGCAACAATTTCCAATTCCGATTTTTGGTGTATATATCACCAGCACATGCCAAGTTGAATGCCAGACAGAGAAATGCTTAAAATTATTAGTTTATATGCGCACTAACAGCATGCGCTTTCTCAAACCCACACATGTGTGTGTGTGTGTGTGTATGTACATACATGTGTAAGTAAATTTTACAAATACACTCTTGCACTTGTACTTTGTGGTTTTCATGTTGCAACACATACATACACACGTACATACAAGTACAACAAAGTGGTACAAGTAATTTGAAATAAGAAAAAAAAATCCAAATGAAAACTACAAAAAAAAAATAGCAAAAATGCGCTATGCAATATGCAATTTAAGATCTCAAATTACAACCGCAATGCGACAGCAATATAAACGCCAAACTCACAAAACACACACCCACACACCAACACACACGTAAGCCCATGCATATGCTCACTTATGCGCATATGATTACCACATATTCGCATATCCAATGTATTGAGCAAATGTTTTATGTTAGCTTTTTTGGCCACATCAACCCTATGGGCCGCTCAGCTGTCGTGTAGTAAGTACTTGCTTGAGTGAGTGCTTGGCAACTCGATACACTTATAATCGTTGAAATTTATTTCTAACTACGCTTTTTAATATCGTTTGCCTTACTTGGCTCTACACAAATACTGGAAGTGCTGCAGCTGCTTGGCTAACATTCAGACAAATATTTTTTCTGATTTCTTTCTTGTTGTTGTTCTATTTGCAGCAATATTTCTTCATATTTTTGTTTAACTTACTACACACTCTCTGATAGCTATTGATGGATATATTAGTGCTGCAGGAAATAAATACAAATACATATGATCACTTTATACAAAGCTAAGTGTTTTTGAAGAATTTATAGAGGTTTAAGTTATGTCAAAGGTATTTATGGGATAGGATTTAATTATGAGTTGTATGAGCTCTATGGAACAGTAACATTGTCCAACTAATTAGAAACAAATCGGGTACCTTTGGCTTGGTGAAAGTATACATAATATTTAGTTGAGTTTAAATATTTTTGAAGGAAATCCTGAGATATTTCGTTAGTCAGTCGAATGCAAAGATAGCAAATTTTTTATTATTATTTTTTATTTTAATTCAGAAATAACTTTTGAAAATTAGTATGATATTTGTGTACCTCTTTATCTAAGATTGATACAAATTTTCTTCAGGGCACTTTCACATATGTACCTATCCGCTTGTAATTGTTGTTTTTGCTGTCTTGAATTTTCCATTTTCTAATACCAACAATCAGTTTTCCATTTTAAGCGACCACGTATGTACATATCTATATGAATTTAAATTGATTTGCTTGGCCAGACATGCATTCAAACAGATTTATGCGTATGGGAGAATATCAAAGTATTGCTCTTTTTAACATCAACACATACACACTGATGCTACAATAACACAGAAAAGCTTCTCGAATGATGTAAACAATTGTCAAGGGTTTTAAAAATTCAATTAAGTTATTATGGTTTTAATTAGAAGATAAAAGTTTGAAAGTTTCCGTTTCTAATTTTAAATTTTACCAAAAGCAGCAACCTCAACAACTTTTGTAAAACACCCTAATGTATGAAAATACATTTATCTATGTTAAAACTGTTTCAATTAAGTATACGAATTTTGCTTCATGTTACCTTTTTTTGTGAGAATCCTTTACATTTTTTATGTTCCCTTTGTATCTTCTAATAGGTTTTCTCCATTTGATTGTCTTACTAAGATCTTAAGCGGATTTCTCTCTTTACCAACATCGTCTATTCCAACACAATCATGTGTAGTTTAAGCTATGAGAGCGATTTGTAGTGCAATTCAAATGTTGATATTATTGCAGTAATACTGAACACATACACATACATACGTTTTCGAATATTCTAGTGTAAAATAGTACTAGGACTATGGAACTTGATGTTCTGAGGTGAGCTAATATCCAACTGAACAGCGATTCCATGCTAATAGCTACTGCTGCTGCCAAAATGTATTTAAATGAATTTAAGTTCTCTACTTAACACTTTCTCCTAGAATTAGTCAAAAGATTTTCAGTATACTAGTATATTTGGATATTCCAAAAAGTAAAAAAAAAATCCGTTCTGAAGAACATTTAAAAATTTTAGGTTTTCTGAAATAAAATTGAGGTTTTTTGAAAAATATTTCAACTTTTCTGAAATAGAATTGAGGTTTTCTGAAATACATTTAACTTTTCTCAAATCAAATCGAGGTTTTCTGAAACACATTTTTACTTTTCTTAAATAGAATTGAGGTTTTCTGAAATACATTTTTACTTTTCTGAAATAGAATTGATGTTTTCTGAAATATATTTAACTTTTCTGAAATACAATTGATGTTTTCTGAAATATATTTAACTTTTCTGAAATACATTTCAACTTTTCTGAAATCAAATTGAGGTTTTCTGAAATACATTTTTACTTTTCTTAAATAGAATTGAGGTTTTCTGTAACACATTTTTACTTTTCTTAAATAGAATTGATGTTTTCTGAAATACATTTTTACTTTTCTGAAATAGAATTGATGTTTTCTGAAATACATTTTTACTTTTCTTAAATAGAATTGAGGTTTTCTGAAATACATTTTTACTTTTCTTAAATAGAATTGAGGTTTTCTGAAATACATTTTTACTTTTCTGAAATAGAATTGATGTTTTCTGAAATATATTTAACTTTTCTGAAATACAATTGAGGTTTTCTGAAATACATTTTTACTTTTCTTATATATAATTGATGTTTTCTGAAATACATTTTTACTTTTCTGAAATACAATTGAGGTTTTCTGAAATACATTTAACTTTTCTGAACTACAGTTGAGGTTTTCTGAAATACATTTTTACTTTTCTTAAATAGAATTGAGGTTTTCTGAAATACATTTTTACTTTTCTTAAATATAATTGATGTTTTCTGAAATACATTTTTACTTTTCTGAAATGCAATTGATGTTTTCTGAAATATATTTAACTTTTCTGAAATAGAATTGATGTTTTCTGAAAACCATTTTTACTTTTCAGAAATTGAATTGATGTCTTCTCAAATACATTTTTACTTTTCTGAAATAGAATTGATGTTTTGAATATATTTAGGTGAACTTTTCTAAAAAGTGTCTTTAAAATTATTTAGATTTTGTGTACCATTTAAGTTATCAAAACTTCATGGTGTTACCTAAATTAAAACTTTAAATTGCAGCTATCTTTATGTTATGATTAAAAGAAAAACAATTCAAAATTAATCCTTAAAGTTGTGGGTATGTCCCTGCTACATAATTGCTACGTAAGCTTGACGTCAATGGTGCGTTGGCGACTATCAACCATTTTAGTTGCAGTTTATCGCATTCTTATCTGGCAAGCGATGAGTCCTTTAAATACTTTCTATTAAAACAAAAACGCTTTAATAACAGTATCTTACTTCGTAGTTCTATAAATTTCGCCCACTCACGACATATTTGCTTAGCTAGCCAAAAATGTTTAGCTGCGTAACTTATCAACCACGCAAGGTTAAGTCATCCAACTGATTCAATTAAGTTAACTTTTTAGAGTTTCTTTACCTATCCGACTTTCTAATACTTCCCACATGCTTCATGTAAGAAATTTTTTGATGCATCTTTGAAACATCATTTAGGCATACAAAACTTTAATCAAAACTGACTTGCATAAATTTTGAATCGACACACAAGATAAACCTTTTGGTTCATAGTTTTGGTAGTATTTTAAGCTCTCTGTTTTAAGCCACTCATCTTAGCCTTTAGGTATTGAATGGTTGTGTTATACTACGCAGAAGTAATCTCAGTTATGGTAACAAGGGCACACTACGTCCCACCGCTTCTTTTTTTTAATTTTTGAAATTCGATTCAATTACTGTGATGTTGTGGCTACTAAATAATTTGTATTGACGTGTGTGGGAGTAGACGTGTCCACGTGGGTGTATAAAGTCGTCCACGCGTATCATGGTTTATTATGCATTAGACTGCGCCAATTAGAAAAATTTTTGTTTGTTTTTCGAATTTTTTTTTAAACATTGCTATTGTCAAAAATTCAAAAAGTGAAGGGGAAAGATCTCTAAAACAAAGAAGCAGATTTGAAATTTTTCGTAATGCTTAGGCAGAATCTTAATCCATTGCTGAATTTCAAAGACATGTCATCATTTTAAAAAATCATTACTAGATACTTTTTGAAATAAACTCGTCATTGCTTTCTCATATATGTAGCTGCAAATATTTTTCGAGGATTTGTATTATTTTTGTAAAAAATCTTTTAAAATCAATTTCGCAAATAATCCCGAAAATAGTCTCAAAAAATATTTTCGTAATGATACGGAAAATCATCTGTAAAAGCTTCAATAACCAATGATCACGAAAATATTATCAAAGGAATCATGAATTTTCCAAAAAAGTTAAAAAAAAATCTAAAGCGGCTCCAAGAAAGTCAAGAAAATGATTACAAAATTATCTTAGCTGTTTCGCAAATTCTACTATCATTATCTTCTGCAATTTTTGATTTCCCTTACACAAAAAATTTAAAATTTCACTCTCAAATTTAAGTTTTCTCGCCGTTAAGAAGTAACTTCAAAAAATTGTTTCTGGGCTATTCCAATGTGTATTTGTTTTTTTACGACAACAAACCAACAAATTACCTAGTAAACAAAAACTAATATCGGAACAAAAATATTTCATGAATAAGATCGTTTCCATGCGATCACATAACCAAACTAACGATAGGAGAAACTGAAAGTCCAATTAAAATTCATTCTGCTACCAAAACTCATACAGAAATCGGACGGAATTTGCCTTTTATCTGCTACCAAAGTAAGCGTAAAGTTCCCCAAAGTGGGTGTCTAAGTGGTCTCGGGTTTTTCGCGAAGTAACTTGTAACTGTTTCTTCAAAAATAAGTGTTTCTTCAATCTTTGCTCACTGCCCGCACTGCGTCATTGCTGTCTATCATAGCACTTGGTATTATTGAGTTTTTGTTGCTATGTTTCTAATAATTTTTTCCTGTTTCTTTTGCTATTGTTATGCTGTTTAATTTGTTCGTGTTCGTTTTCTCGTTGTTGTTTTTTAATATTTTACTTGTTATACTTGGAACACCAATTTTCTTAAGTTGCTGTAATTCTTCTTAACAACTCTTGTTTTCGTTATTATTTTTTATTTTTTTTTTGATGCATTTGATGGCTTGATCTTATTTCTCTTGTTCTATTGTTGAATTCGTGCTAAAAAAACTGTAAACAGTCACCAAAAAAGTTAAAAGAAGCTCAGCCTTAATTTTATTTTAGGACTATCGAAGTTACATATACTTGGTACACACATTATTTCTTACTTTCTTCAAGACATAAAAGATATGGTAAAATAATCATAAAACCAAAAATCTTGAACCATAAAATCCAAACTTCTAAATAACAGCCACCCTAATATGTTTATTAGCATCCCATAGTCTACTCTTTCCTCCACGCGCATTTACCTTATCTAACATTGCCTAGTTTTAGGCGTCGCTTATAAAAGTGCACGTGCCGTTTTTATTGCACCCAAAATAGGGACCCTATAATCGATGGTTTATTGTATTACGTGATAGTTTTCAACAAAATTTCCTTGAAGCAATGTAGGTAAAGTGTTTTGTTGGTATAAAAAAATGGTAAACTTGATTGCATATGGAAGTGTGTGTGTGTGTGTCTACGTTGTTTTCCTGCTATTTTTCGTAAGGCACAGATTGAAGATTGTGTATTGTGTGTATACATACGTAGCTAACTAAACATCTTTTTCGTGCAAACTTAAGGTAGTACGGATACGAAATTGCATGCGGAAGAGAGATTTTGTACTTAAATCTAGATTTTAAAGCTAACAAAGTAAAAACATACTTCCGTATTTGGAAATGTTTATCTAGATATGAGTATTAGTGCTCGTATGCTGACTTGCCTTCTACTATTCGGCATGAAATTTTATCTTTCGAGTTATGTAATGGGAATTGAAACAGCAAAAGTAATAAAAAGCGGTATGAGAAAAGGAAGAGTAGTCACAATAAGAATAGGAAACACCCAACAACCAGCTCTATAGTCATCACATACATAAGTTTCGGATCTCAAGAAAACGCTCTGACGCTACAGCTTGGTACTGTCACCTATTCTCGAAGTATCTGTGATATATAGTCTTTTTGAACCTGAAAACCAACAACAAAGGAACAACGTAAAGGTATTGGTTTTTTGTTAAGGCAATGTCGACTTCGAGATTGTCGCCATGACGTTAGTAGGTTACTATTGGATAAGCACGCCTGAAATTTTCTTCGTCAGCACAGGCTTTTATAAATCGCATTGAGAGACGGCCGGTGCTGACTCTTGCATCACTTTCTTTATCAATTAACCTATAGAATAAAAAAGTAAGAGGCGCCACCTGGAAATCGCGCAAAAGAGGAAAACAGTCATATGTCCATTGTCACCACTACCAAAGATGAATTTTGTACATCACAAACACTGCACTGCATGTCATATGCCAAGGTCACTACTAAGGCCATACGACAAAAAATATTTAATTGATTTTTTCTCGGCTGTCGCCTAAGCTAATAAACCACTTTGTTGAGCAGGCCACGTCATATACGTAACAATTTATGCAAAAAAAAGTTGTCTAAAATAATTTCACTCACACATCATCAACATAAGGCTTTGTCTGTATAAAATACCAAATTTAGCAGCATAACAACAACATGTGCACGTAGATATGTATGTGTCTACTTATACATACACAGATTACCTAACTCCATTCAATTTTACATTAGCCGCCCTCAAGTGCCTTTATAACACCAACGTGTTATGTTTGAACACATTGCCTTTGTGTTGGTTTTTCTACACACACACACACATACACATACATGCCACCAACTATGCAACAATTGGCCATTGTCATCATTATCATCTTTTCACATATTTATGCATGCCATAAGAAGTGTTATTCATGCATTTCACTTTCACGTTGTTGTTGTTAGCTAAATTGCTGCAACATTTTGCTAATGAATCCTAAAGGATAGTAAGCGGTCTACACACAACATTGCATATGCATGACAAGCACACGGATAAAGGCAGTAATGGATTTTAGTTTATAACAAACGCGCAGCTTTTATGGTGTGGGGTTGAAGAATTTAGTGAAAAAAATTGGAGTAGAAGAGAAAAGTGTTTTAAATGGTTTTTGAATCATGCTTAGTTGGATTTAAAGAATTGTGAAATTTTTTTTTTATAATTTTGTTTAAATAATAAATGATAAAGAGTAAATAATAAATATTTTCGCTTGTCAATAATAAAATAAAAATTTAAATATTTTTTCCTTTTATTTTTTGAGGAGGCGCAAAAGTGCCCATAGTGGGGTACGTCAATTAAAATGTATGCGAATGTATTACTGACTGGGTATTTAATAGATTTCTATTCAATAGCCTTTATACATGCACAGTATAAACCAAATTGTAATAATGTTTCTGACCAATAAATTACCTACCATCATTGAACAAAAAAAGAAGCTTTTATTTAAAAGCTGTATTGCTCAAGTTTTACGTTAGGGAAGCCATTAGTAACTTAAACAACTCAAAATAATTTTCTAAATAGTACCTTCTCAGCCTCTCGAATAATTCTACAACGCATTTTAAAATTATTTCTTGCTTTGTTGTAAAAAAGAAAGGAAATAAATCTTAAATTTTTCTCCTTTTTATACGAGAGCAGCTACATTAACAAAGGCGATAAAAGCAATCAAACAAGTTTTAATTATAAAATCGTGTTGAAATGTGTTCGAACTGTCTTGCTCACAAGGCAATAAAAACAAAAATAAGTTTAACTTATTAACATATGAAATATGTGCATGTGTATTTACACTAGGGTGGTCGGAAAAAGTTAGCTGAACATTTCAAGACTTCTGGTAAACGTAATAAATTGAAGACAATTTTAAGAACAGACACAGGTCTGTTTCTTCCTGTTTCAAACAATTAATGCTCAGAATGTTTTATCAACTCAGCAACTGGAAATGAGTGCAAAATATTATAGCAGGGCTCTGATTTATTAAATCAAATAAATGTTTCCACATCTGCTAAACTTTTTTTTTTTTTGTTAAAAAGTTAACGAGTTCAAAAATACCATCAGCCTTATTGTAAATTTCATGGGAACAAATCTCCAAAAAATTCTTAATGGGAAACAAAGCAAAGTGGGAAAATTGTTAGTGTTTCCCATTAAAATTTTTTGGGAGATTTGTTCCGATGAAATTTAAAATAAGGCTGCATATCTTTTATGACTTAAAGAATAAAAATCATAAATTTTTAGCGAAATGCTTATTTGTAGCCTTCGTATTAAATTATGTGTGTACATCGTGTTTACGCACGATTTCCGAATAATAAACTGCAAATAACAGCAAGCCAAGTAGTGCATTGACAATCAACTCCAGCAAAGCTTTTGTACAAAATGAGTCAGGCAACAAGCGTCTTTATGAACAGCCCATTCCAATACGACTGTGTGAATTAAGTAAATACTAATCTCAGATTACTGTTCAGCATGACTTTATTCCTATTCAGCAACATTTTAAAATGCAACAACAATTTAATACCCAATTGTCACACTCACTCAATTAGCAGGGAAGCAGAATGTTAATAAGAAGAAAAATACAAAAAGAAATCAAATGCTTAAAAATACCAAAAGTAATTTGTAATATTTTTTTTTGGTCAAGCTGTTACAATTTTAAATTCACAAAAATGTACATAAAAATCAACGAGCAAACGTGTATAACGCCTAGCAAAATATCTAAAAATACTTGAGCAGTAAGTGGGACAATCACTTTTTGTTTGGTGTGACGCATTTATTATGCTTTTCTTAGTGAACGGTGATTGACTGGCAGTTGATTTACATCTTTACGGGCTTTTCACGCTGAAATTAAGTTTAGTTTTTTCAGGATTGAAAAATAAAAAAGTTTTGATTGCTAAAGTCAACAAACAGAGTAACAAAAAGATAATTGACAACGTGCTCCACTGCTCGTAATGTAGAGGATTTTCTATTTATTTTGAAACTTTTACATTTGTGTGTTTGCAGAAGTTTTTATTTTTTAATTTACTAACAAATGTTTTTATTTACATGTGGATTTATATTGTTGTATTTGTTGGAGTGATTGCGTTTGGCAAAACTTGTTCCTTGTAAAAGAAATAAGTTAGAGTAATTGTCCCAGCTAGTTTGAAAATCCGTTAGAGCTGACCTTTATTATTATTGTTGTGGTTTTTTTGTTGTTCGACGATGGTGGAAATACTTCGCGTTTAAGACGATATTCTAGTAAACGAAAATCAACGAATGTAAATTGTTTTTCATCTGACAACACAACATTTCCCCACACAGTTGCCCACTGCGTATGCCGTCGGGCGAAGTCTAGCCACGCTTGTTTTTGGTGCGGCTTCAGTTCAAACTTGCTTGGGCTTTTCCATTTTGTAGTGTCGAAATAAAGTAAAATGTTGTCAAACTCTCCTTTATTTACGTAAAATTCAAAAAATTTGTTTGCAGATTCCTGTTTGATCCGATTTATATGATTTATATTCAGCTTTTTATTGCCTTTAAAACTTTTAACTTTTTTTATAAAAGACCGCCAAACCGTCTGGGATCTTCCAATTCTTTTTCCAATCTCCCGATTTAAACAACCCTCTTCATGAAGGATGTCAATTTGCACCTTTTCAGTGGCATTTAAAAATTTTGCTTTCGGCACTTTGTTAAAGTTTTATAAAATGTGGTATAAAGAAATATAATGCTCCTAAATTTATAAAAACTTACCAAGAGCCAATTTTAAGTCGAAACTAAAGTTTACTTTAATCATAACTATCTTTACGGCTTCCTTATTCAGGTATATGTACGGTTTTTGCGTAATATATCGAAAACGCATTTGTTAAAATACAACAACAAAAATAAAAAAATAAAATTTGTTCAATATAAATTACCATTAATTTCGTTCTTAGAACTCGCTGGCTGAATGTCCATACCCCTAGTATTTTTTGGTTTGTGTCTATAAACAAAAAATATATAAGAAGAAGAAAGAAGTCCTTATTTTGTAATAGTATACTAAAGGCTGTTCTACTAGAAAGCAAAAAGCGACTTTAATAAACAGTACCTGGGTGACCGAGACTTGCTCGGTATTTTTCGAATTTGCTGCATAATCTTACTTACAAAGAGCATAAATTTCCAAAATAGATTTCCAAAATATCGAACACTAACCTCTAAAAGTCACTTAACATACATTGCCGACACCTGTTGTGTATTAAATATTCTGGTTGGTATACGGCCTAAAATACCTTCAATTTGATACCCATATTGCCAAATATTTAAAAAAAAATCGGAAAGGTGGCAACCCTCTAAGTTTCCTTTATTGGCAACATCCAAGTAGAAAATCTAAGAAGGAAGCATACTATCCATCTACCAAATTTTATCGAAATCGATTTAGCCTTTCCCGCGATAGTGGTCGATATCTGAAGGAATAAATAAAATGCGTTCCGGTGGCAACCCTAGGTGGCAATTATATTCGAAAATATTTTTGTTAGTATACGGCCTTAAATACCTTTCATTTAATACCCATATTGCCATATATTGCTTAATATTTAAAAAAAAAATTATATAGGTGGCAACCCTAAGGACCACCCGAAGTGGCAACACCAAAGTAGAAAATCTTAAAACAAAGCATAGTACCTGTGTACCAAATTTCATTAAAATCGGTTAAGTCGTTCGGGAGATAGTAGTGGATATACAAATATACAAATATACAAACATACAAATATACAAATATACAAGAATAAGTCGTTTAAAGTTATAAGATAGGTACTCTGTGGTTCGTTCGAAATTACGATAAAATTTATTTTTAATGTTTTTCGAGAATTTTCTTTTGCTAAAATGTTGTCGAATAGAATATTCTAACTTGCGAACATTTTCGAAAAAGTTAGTACCAAATTTTCTATAATCATAAAATTTACCAACAACATATATGTAAGGGAAAGAAAACAGATCGACTTTTGTTTATTATTTAGCGACAAGGATTGCTCCCACCAACATGTGATGGGCCCCTATAAGATATGTGGAGATGTATCAGAAAAATTTTGCCTGCCTTTTAAATTATTCACCCCAGAGAATACGAATTATTCGTCATATTCCTAACTTAAGCACCGCACTTTTATATGAATAACACGTACATATGTATTTGTATATAATACTATTTTAATTAGAATACTTTTAGCTAAAGCAAGTGCCACCAAAGCACCCCTTAACACTGCACATTGGACAATGAATAAACGGAAAATGTTGCAGCGTTGCAGCTCCCTACTGCATTGCTCACCTTTACGCTGCTTAACCAAGTGAAAATGCGAAGATAATGATGGCGATGAAAAAAGTCTAAAAAAAAGCAAAAGCAAGAAAGTAGCAGGTAACAGAAACCATAAAAGAACACAAAAAAAAAATCATTCCCACGACAGCCGGTTCTACGTACCGGAATGACTCGGGGTTTCCCCGACCAAGGGCTGTTATTTCACTACCCCCCTGCCTAAACCGTCAGTAATCCTCCCCCCAATAATGTCATCCTCCGAGCAGCTCCTTGCAGCGGGACTGCTCAAGACTCTCCTGCTCCGGGCTGGTATTGAATCCAACCCCGGACCTAGAGAATGGATCTGCTGTGTATGCTGGAAGAAAATTTATGTGAAACGTTCACATTCGGTACAATGCTCTAACTGTAGCAGATGGTTGCATCTAACTAGTTGCTCCGGACTAAATCCCTCTACTCATAGACCCGCTAGTTTTTATAAAACTTTTGTGGCCCCTTGCTGTTCACGTCCTATGACGTCCAGTGGCCGTCGTCGATCAAGTATCGCTCCGCCACATATGTCTGACTCTGTCACATCAGTCTCCACGACTAGCACTAACAATGCACATCAGCAAGTAGACCTTTCGAGCGGCCGCTCACGCCCACAGGCGTCAACATCTCATACAGCAGCTCACAGCTACTCCCTACGTAGCACTTCCCAAGTGGATTTGAGCAATGCTGAGCGTCCGCTCTCTCCCACCCCCTCGGTCAGCCCCTCTTCTTCCAGCATTAGCACGAGTATAAGCCACAGCCATCAGCTCCTGGTCCCTTATACTACGTGCACTGTTTGTCGGTTAAGATTATATACGCCGTTGGCATCAGTCAAGTGCAATAACTGCTTTGGCCTGTGTCACCTGCTCATATGCTCTGGACTCGCGAACAGGAACCTATGGACTGATACGTACGTTGCGCCATGCTGTCGAGCTACGCAACCTTCAACGTCGTCCGACTCGCCACTACCTTCTAGTAACGTGATTCCTTCGACTTCAAGATTGCGCCGTAGTGCGCGACCCAGCCTATTACCACCTAGGCATACGCACCAGTCCTTGACCCCCAGCATCAACTCTGCTCCCCCTACACACTTCGGTATCCTGCAATTTAATTGCAACGGCCTAACTGGCAAAATTGTTGAAGTGACAAATTTAATGAAGCGACTGAACATCAAGATCGCGGCTATCCAGGAGACAAAGTTAGGTGGAAGGTCGTCTCTTTTGACCTGCAACGGGTACAATGTACACCGTTGTGACCGTGCGAGAGGGCTTGGGGGTGGTCTGGCTTTCATCACGCATCAATCTGTGCAGTATCGTCTATTTGAGCCTGACATCGACCCGAGGGACACCACCTTAGAACGTCAAGGTATGGTTGTCCGGTCAGGCGATGTCGACCTTGAAATCATAAACATTTACGTACCTCCTGTCACCTGTTGTCCCAGGGACTACCACCCTGACATTCGTGCGTTACTCAGGGGCGAGAACCGCGTCATCCTTGGTGACTTCAACGCACACCACGACCTGTGGCACTCCAGCCTGCAGGCCGATGGTAGGGGACAGGAGCTGGCTGACCAAATAGATGATTCGACGTTTTGCACGGTAAATGGGGATGCCCCCACTAGAGTGGCGGTAAACTGCTCTAGCTCGCCAGACATCACCATAGTCAGCGCTGGACTAATAAACTGCGTTGACTGGCGACCGATGCTGACGCTTGCTTCAGACCACCTACCCATAGTGCTCTCAATCGATCGCCCCACCGACTTTGTCACCGCTGAGAAACGCACATACACTAACTTCAATAAAGCCGACTGGGAGGGTTTTCTCAACACCACAGAGAGCGCCTTCGCTGCTCTTCCTACCCCGTTTGACGTACGAGAAGGGGAAAAGGCGTTTCGTATGGCCCTAATTTCAGCCTCCCACCAACACATTCCGTCAGGTAGAATAAAGGAAGTGCGTCCATTCTTCCCCGCAGAGGCAGCGGCCCTGGCAAATGAACGTGACCATATTAGACACCTTGACCCTACGGATCCTCAAATACGGGATCTTAACGCGGAAATCAGACGCTTAGTAGATCAACACAAACGCGCTAAGTGGGAGGAGCACCTAAGGTCTTGCAACCTCTCGGCTGGAGTTGGCAAATTATGGTCGACGGTGAAATCTTTGTCCAACCCGACTAAACCTAACGACAAAATATCCATCGCCTTCGGTGATAAGGTTCAGTCGAAGCCAAAAAGATGCGCGAGCGCCTTCTGCCGACAATTTGTAATGCATCCTACGTTGAACAAAGATATTCGCCGAGCCACCAGGGAAGCGCACAAACACAAAAACAGCGATGCGCCCGTTGCCATCTCCACAACAGAAGTTCATGAGGCTATTCGGAGATCCAAGAACACCAAATATATCGGCCCCGATGGCATTTCCATGCTGATGCTGAAACACCTTGGCGACGAAGGCATAAGATACCTCACACAAATTTTCAACCTTTCCCTTTCCACCTTTGTTATTCCTGAAAGATGGAAACAAGCAAAGGTGGTCCCACTACTAAAGCCTGGCAAGCCAGCTGCCGTAGGGGAGTCATATCGCCCGATATCTCTCCTCTCGCCAGTAGTGAAAGTGTTGGAAGCCACCTTGTTGCCGTACTTCACCGCAAACCTGCGGCTCGCCGAACATCAGCATGGATTTCGCAAAAATCACAGCACCACCACCGCGCTGAACGCCATAACCACTCAGATAGGGGACGGGCTAAACCAAAAGCGTCCAAACCACAGGACAGTGCTAGTTGCGCTTGACTTGGCCAAAGCTTTTGATACGGTCAACCATGCGCAACTAATGAAAGACCTTGAAGATTCGTCCCTTCCTCCCTGTCTTAAACGTTGGACTGCAAACTACATGAGTGGTCGTCAATCGTCGGTTGAGTTCAGAGGCGCAAGATCAAAACCCAGAATAGTTAAACAGGGGGTGCCGCAGGGTGGTGTCCTATCCCCGTTCCTGTTCAACTATTATATATCGAAACTTCCCCCCCCACCAGAGGGTGTCTCGATCGTCTCTTACGCCGACGACTGTACGATTCTGGCAACAGGCCCCTCCGTAGAAGAACTCTGCTCTCGTATTAACTCATACCTCCCAGCCGTGTCCGAATTCTTCGCCGGGAGAAACCTGGCATTGTCACCGAATAAGTCCTCGGCCACCCTATTTACGACGTGGACAACGCAAGTGAACATGGAATTAGACGTCTACGTTGATAATGTCAAGCTACCAACTGTCTCACACCCCAAAATCTTAGGGGTGACGTTTGATAACATGTTCAAATACGGCGCTCACGTAACCGCAATTGCCAATAAAGTCCAAAGCCGTAACAAAATCCTCAAGTCCCTAGCTGGCAGCACTTGGGGTAAAGACAAAGAAACGTTACTAGCTACATATAAAGCAATTGGCCAGCCGGTACTGAGCTACGCGACGCCTATATGGTCGCCGGGGCTAGCTGACACACACTGGACGAGGCTACAGGTCTGCCAAAACACCGCCCTTCGTACCGCCACTGGTTGTCTTCTTATGTCTCCTGAGCATCACTTACATAATGAAGCGAAAATGCTCGCCGTTAAAGAGCATAGCGAGATGTTGACCAGGCAATTCCTGTTCAACTGTTGCAAACCGCAGCATCCGAACGGACGCCTGATCAACGAGGATCCGCCCCCCAGGAGCATAAGGAGCCATCTACGCAAACACTACGATGAGATCCGGCACCTGATTTCCACGCCGTTTGATCCTAAGGTGCACCGGCAGGCCCTCACCCTCATCCACACAAATTCGGTAAATTCCTATGTTGGCTCTCTCCCGGTGAACGCCGTTCTTCAGGCAGCAACACCACCCGTTGCCGAAGAGGAGCGCGAGCTGCCTAGGGAGACTAGGGTGATGCTGGCCCAACTCCGGTCTGGATACTGTAATAGGTTAAACTCTTACCTATCCAGACTGAACCCCGACTTGCCTAATGTCTGTCCGGCATGCGGCTTGTCCCCCCATACCACTAACCATCTTTTTGTCTGCTCATCTGAGCCTACTCTTCTAACACCCATATCCCTCTGGTCCTCCCCTATTGAAGCCGCTAGGTTTTTAGGACTTCCGTTAGAAGAGCTCGATGACAATATTGGGTAAGGTTGACACTGACTACCTAGGCAGGGCAAAGTAGTGTTAAAACAACAACAACAACAACAAAAAAAAAATAGTACAATTTAGCTAAAGTAAGCTAAATTAGATGCAAAAGCTGCTCATTTGCATTTTCGAGCATAATTTCACATTTTCACATATTTATATAGGTACCTACTACACACAAAATATATGTTAATGTGTGTTTATAAATGCAGGTGGCGCAAAATGCACATAATATCAAGGGTTAAGTAAACCTTACACAAATATGAAGCGAAAAACAAAAAATTACCCAGTAAAGAAAAAATAAGTTAAATACAAGAGAAAGCGCACAAGTTTATTTAATGAAATGTTAGGTTGGAAAGAAGAAAAGAGGTCCGTCAACCACAAGGAAATTCCTGGCCTATCCACTAAAACCCAAACAGCACAATCTTCACATGGGCGTCTTAGGCAATGAGTTTTAGATCACAATGCCCGAGGATAAGTTTGGAGTTCGAGATCTATATTTCTACTAAAAAAAAGTTTACAGTTTGCACATATGTTACATTATTGCTATTATTAATTTTAATATTTGTGGCATTATTAAGTCAGTTCATTGTGTTTGATGGGATGCAAAAATTAAAAGAGAAAAAAATATGCATTTGCTTGCTGTTCTTTAAGTTTTGCAAGCATTGCATGAGATGTTAAATACCCACATTAGAGATAGTAAACATATGCACTTGTTACGCTGGTAGATATGTAGGTATTTATGCATGTGCGCGCACTGTACCTTCGTTAAGACTTCCGCTTTGAGTGGATATGAATTCCCCAAGGACGAAAATGCAAAATATTTTTTAGAATTCAACGTTTTTGATTTGAATTTGTTGCACTGGCTACAATAGTTCTGTGTGTTATGCCAGAGTTGTCATAAATAACTAGGAAAGGATTTTTAAAGAACCGGGTAAATTAACAAAAAAATAAAATTAAAATAAATAAAATAAAATAAAATATTATATGACTAAATTAAATTAAATTAAATAAAATTAAATTAAATTAAATAAAATTAAATTAAATTAAATTAAATTAAATTAAATTAAATTAAATTAAATTAAATTAAATTAAATTAAACTAAACTAAATTAAATTAAATTAAATTAAATTAAATTAAATTAAATTAAATTAAATTAAATTAAATTAAATTAAATTAAATTAAATTAAATTAAATTAAATTAAATTAAATTAAATTAAATAAAATTAAATTAAATTAAATTAAATTAAATTAAATTAAATTAAATTAAATTAAATTAAATTAAATTAAATTAAATTAAATTAAATTAAATTAAATTAAATTAAATTAAATTAAATTAAATTAAATTAAATTAAATTAAATTAAATTAAATTAAATTAAATTAAATTAAATTAAATTAAATTAAATTAAATTAAATTAAATTAAATTAAATTAAATTAAATTAAATTAAATTAAATTAAATTAAATTAAATTAAATTAAATTAAATTAAATTAAATTAAATTAAATTAAATTAAATTAAATTAAATTAAATTAAATTAAATTAAATTAAATTAAATTAAATTAAATTAAATTAAATTAAATTAAATTAAATTAAATTAAATTAAATTAAATTAAATTAAATTAAATTAAATTAAATTAAATTAAATTAAATTAAATTAAATTAAATTAAATTAAATTAAATTAAATTAAATTAAATTAAATTAAACTAAACTAAATTAAATTAAATTAAATTAAATTAAATTAAATTAAATTAAATTAAATAAAATTAAATTAAATTAAATTAAATTAAATTAAATTAAATTAAATTAAATTAAATTAAATTAAATTAAATTAAATTAAACTAAACTAAATTAAATTAAATTAAATTAAATTAAATTAAATTAAATTAAATTAAATTAAATTAAATTAAATTAAATTAAATTAAATTAAATTAAATTAAATTAAATTAAATTAAATTAAATTAAATTAAATTAAATTAAATTAAATTAAATTAAATTAAATTAAATTAAATTAAATTAAATTAAATTAAATTAAATTAAATTAAATTAAATTAAATTAAATTAAATTAAATTAAATTAAATTAAATTAAATTAAATTAAATTAAATTAAATTAAATTAAATTAAATTAAATTAAATTAAATTAAATTAAATTAAATTAAATTAAATTAAATTAAATTAAATTAAATTAAATTAAATTAAATTAAATTAGATTAAATTAAATTAAATTAAATTAAATTAAATTAAATTAAATTAAATTAAATTAAATTAAATTAAATTAAATTAAATTAAATTAAATTAAATTAAATTAAATTAAATTAAATTAAATTAAATTAAATTAAATTAAATTAAATTAAATTAAATTAAATTAAATTAAATTAAATTAAATTAAATTAAATTAAATTAAATTAAATTAAATTAAATTAAATTAAATTAAATTAAATTAAATTAAATTAAATTAAATTAAATTAAATTAAATTAAATTAAATTAAATTAAATTAAATTAAATTAAATTAAATTAAATTAAATTAAATTAAATTAAATTATATTAAATTAAATTAAATTAAATTAAATTAAATTAAATAAAACTAAATTAAACAAATCAACATTTTTCTTTATACTGAAATATAATAGCTACATAGTTTCGATAAAATAAAATTATTTTTGGCCCAGCCTAATGTTTATATGTCTGTGGAAATCTTTACCGGCATTGTTTTCGTATCTTATTAAAAAAATTTTATATGCATATCCTGTTTAAACTGTTTAATCCACTCTTCACTCAAAATGACAATTTTAGACAGCTGAAAAGGTGGGAGATTTTGTATTTGGTCGTAAAGGAAATGATGGGTTAGTACCTTAAATAAAAACAAAATTCTGAAAAGCTACTAACCCCATTAACTGGTAAACCATGTCAAATGTTTCTCTCAATTGTTTATTAAAAAAGTAGCATCGCCTTAGCAGCTTTTAGCGTCATGATGCCGATACGTACGGGCAATGCGTCGTACATACATATGTATGTATATGAAGGCAAAATTAATTTTTCAAATTTAACTAAACTTCTTAAACGTCCTTAGCGTTGTCAAGTGCATTTAAGCCTCAACACTTCCTAAGTATTATCATACCAATTTAAATGCGCGTTCATTTGTAAACTCAAATTTTGAAAATATCTACCCAGTGTGGAAAATTAGGTACATTAAAGCGCACGTAGATTTTTGCTGATTTGTGAGTGGAAAGAAGTATAACAAAACAAGGAAGAATGTCCAAGTGCGACCAGAATTGAATTTTAAAAAGGCAAACAGCACTCAATGCGTAACAAAAGAGTAAAGAAACTTTTCCTAATAGAACTACGTGGAACTAAAGCAGTTAGGATACAACGAGCTCGGAAACGAAACCTTTTACACTACCTTAGTAAAGTAATTTTTACACCAAATTGTTATGCTTATTAAGTTTACTGAAATTAATTTTAAATGAAAAAGCGCTTCAAATATTTTCATGAATTATTAATTAATTTATTAACAGAACCTATTTCAAATTATTTTCTTAGCTGATCCTGATTTTTTGATACAAGTTCTCTTTCTTTACCTGAACATTTTGCTACTTATTCCGATTCGCTGCTTTTCAGTTACAGTACTGTGACCGTACTCTGCGGTTCTATTCGAAAGAAAATTTGTACGCTTTCGAGTGATGTGTACCGTTGTTCTGTACCCTTCGAAATTGATTTACAGCCCTTTCGATTGTATTGAATACCGTGCTCACTATTTCGAAAATATATGCTATTGTTTGCTCTGCGTTATTGGCGTTCTGGGGTTCTAAATGAAAGCAGATATCTCGATAGATCTTGCGTAATTCATGAAACTTTTTCTTTAGCTGGGTTTCGATTGAGACAGAGTTAATGCGTGCTGTTACGATCTCCAATGCAATTCCATTGAATGCACTTTTAAATATTTTTTTTACATTCTGGAGCTTCTATTTTGTACAACTCAGAAAAACTGTCATTCTGCGTAATTTTTTTTTTATCTCTAAATTATCTAAATTCTGTTAAAATCATACCACTTAATCTTTTTGAAGTAACACCTAAACTTATTCACTACGCTTCAACAATTTAGTAACTAGCTAGGCATCAAAGTTAAGTTATGGTATGGTGTATGAGGCATTGAAATATCTCGCGAGTAGCTCGCGTTTGTTCATTATTTAGTTTGTAAGCAACATGGATATGTGTGGGTAAGTACATTTGCGGTAATTAAATTCACCACTTACCCAACAGCTTAGGTGTTGCTCAATTTGGCATGAGAATTGAATATGATGTGGGGTAGTGGGGGAAAGGTGTAGATTGTATTTAATCGCTGATGCTTGGCTCAATTGCGTCATGCAATGAGACAATTCTCACAAATTTTAGCATAAGGGGGAACTTTTATTTAAACATTCCCTGTTTTTTTGCAGCTGATACTTCTATTCGTCGTGCAAAGTGTGCTAAGGTAAACTGAGTATGAATTAATTAAATTTCACGTAGTAGAGCTGCTCAAATCTTGAAAAAGTTAATTGAGAATTGAGATTTTAAAACAAGTGAAATTAAATGAAATTAACATGCATGTATTTACTTAATAAGTCACTTGCGGTAGTCAAGATTAGACTGCACTGGCGTAGCGGAATTGGTACGAGGAGTTTGTTGTATTTCCTACTACAGCCGGAACCATGTAACGAAATGAAGCGGTTTTTTTTACCAGAAGAAGAAAGGTTGTTAATTCATTGTAAACTTATCATTTGTTCAGAGAGTTTAACTTGTTATCCGATGAAAATAATAATATTTTTATAGGATGTTTGTATCGTTAAAATCTATTATATTGAGGGCTTAGCAAATCTCGATAAGGTCCTATCAGTTACTATGGGTTTCAATCTTTCAACCAATACGCTTGATAGAATCTCATATCATTCATTCCATATCTACGGAAATATTGAAGCTTCGTTTTTAACATACAAAAACTTTTTTAATAGCCAAATATTTTATACCCAACTCAGCTATTGAGCTCCATGGCTTGCAATAAACTAAATGTAATAATGGCTCTCTACTTACATAATATGCCGATGTAAAATATGCACCTGTAAAAGTTCTAAAAACTTCTTTGAAATATATTATACGCACAAATTACTTTCTAGAAATTTTTATTGTTGCTATTGATTAGCCAAAAAAAAAAAAAATTCTTGTAAACTGGCAACCCACACGAAATAGGCCACATGACACAATAAACGACCTTAGCGCCTGCGGATTACCTTGTCCTTACATACAAAAAACACGCACTTAAAATGTCCTTATGGAATTGTTGTCGATACATGCTATTACATATAATACCGAAATGTGTTAGAACATACAAGGTTTGATTTAGCAGAATCATGGCAAATAACTGTCAAGTGGTATATACGCCAAAATATCTACGCACAAAAGCACACTTTGATTATTTGCTTATTATAAAACTTATTTGCTCAAAAAAAGTTTGGTTTTGTTATCGAATAATATTTGGTAGTAGTTAGGTAACTATAAATAACAAATGAATGTATATATGTGTGTGTGTGTTTTTAAATCTATATGAAAAAGCGTTGGCATGTTTATTGTGCTCTTGAGATTTTTGTTTGCATTCTTTGGTATTTCTTACACGTGTGTCATATACATACATATATGTATGTATGTACATACATATGTTTTTATCTACTGTGTTTTTATGCTTAAGTGCTTATAGTCCGAGTGATCAAAACAGTAACAACAATTCTAACTAAAACTCATCACACATTTACGTATTTCTTTAATTTTTGGAATTTATAAGATTCAAAATTTTTTTATGCTTTTATTTTTTCCAATAAATCAAAAGTCTAGAATTTTAGCGCATTGTCGAATTTTATTAACTAAATACCTTCAGATCTAGTGGTTTAAAACTTTAAAAGTTATTCAGAAACTTACGTATAGATGCTTCTTACAACCAAATATAAAAAATCTAAATACAAACATAATTACCTGTATATTTTCAAATATATTAACAAAATTATCCCTAATATTATTTGAAAAAAAACGACAATGTTATGATATTATCTTTTGTTTGCCTTTGTTTATCATCTTCAGCTTTAGTCAACAAAGCGAAACAAGACAACAAAAATAGTCTTCACGGTAAATTTGCAGGTTGCCATTAAAGGCTTTATGAGGCTCATAGCTGTGAACAACTTGCACAACAACTTCTTAATGCTTCTGGCAGTTAACGAAATGGAAGCAAACTTAATTTTAAAATTTAAAAGCTGATTGATTTAGCTTTAGGTGAAAGTTATTGTCTCAGTTAAAGGTGGCTTTGAAAATTCTCAAAAATTTTTGCAAATTTGGTATTGTTTATGTACATAGGTAAAAGGTAAAAGATAACTTTACCACAAACCTGCTTAAGGACCTGTCATGAGCACAACATTTTACGTTAACCATGGATGCAATAGAGGGTTTGTTTGTAGGTACAAGAATATGGAGAGACACTATATGTATGTAGAGGCATACTTAATTACTCGAAGCGTATCCGTCTGTCAATTTGTATGCAAATACTATTCTTTTGTTTTTCCACAAATTTTGCTACATGTCAATGACAGAAGCATGTTACATTTTACTTCGAGAAATTTGGAATTTTGCTACGGCGAATTTTATCTACCAACAAATTTTTATGATTTTATTTTAATTTATTTTATTTTATTTCATTTCATTTCATTTCATTTCATTTCATTTCATTTCATTTCATTTCATTTCATTGCATTTCATTTCATTTCATTTCATTTCATTTCATTTCATTTTATTTTATTTTATTTTATTTTATTTTATTTTATTTTATTTTATTTTATTTTATTTTATTTTATTTTATTTTATTTTATTTTATTTTATTTTATTTTATTTTATTTTATTTTATTTTATTTTATTTTATTTTATTTTATTTTATTTTATTTTATTTTATTTTATTTTATTTTATTTTATTTTATTTTATTTTATTTTATTTTATTTTATTTTATTTTATTTTATTTTATTTTATTTTATTTTATTTTATTTTATTTTATTTTATTTTATTTTATTTTATTTTATTTTATTTTATTTTATTTTATTTTATTTTATTTTATTTTATTTTATTTTGATTTATTTTATTTTATTTTATTTTATTTTATTTTTTTTATTTTATTTTATTCTATTTTATTTTATTTTATTTTATTTTATTTTATTTTATTTTATTTTATTTTATTTTATTTTATTTTATTTTATTTTATTTTATTTTATTTTATTTTATTTTATTTTATTTTATTTTATTTTATTTTATTTTATTTTATTTTATTTTATTTTATTTTATTTTATTTTATTTTATTTTATTTTATTTTATTTTATTTTATTTTATTTTATTTTATTTTATTTTATTTTATTTTATTTTATTTTATTTTATTTTATTTTATTTTATTTTATTTTAATTTATTTTATTTTATTTTATTTTATTTTATTTTATTTTATTTTATTTTATTTTATTTTATTTTATTTTATTTTTGTTTTTTTTTTATTTCATTTCATTTCATTTCATTTCATTTCATTGCATTTCATTTCATTTCATTTCATTTCATTGCATTTCATTTCATTTCATTTCATTTTATTTCATTTCATTTCATTTCATTTCATTTCATTTCATTTCATTTCATTTTATTTTATTTTATTTTATTTTATTTTATTTTATTTTATTTTATTTTATTTTATTTTATTTTATTTTATTTTATTTTATTTTATTTTATTTTATTTTATTTTATTTTATTTTATTTTATTTTATTTTATTTTATTTTATTTTATTTTATTTTATTTTATTTTATTTTATTTTATTTTATTTTATTTTATTTTATTTTATTTTATTTTATTTTATCTTATTTTATTTTATTTTATTTTATTTTATTTTATTTTATTTTATTTTATTTTATTTTATTTTATTTTATTTTATTTTATTTTATTTTATTTTATTTTATTTTATTTTTATTTATTTTATTTGATTTTATTTTATTTTATATTATTTTATTCTTTTCAGTTAGGCTCCGCCAGGTATCAACACACTCAGTTGTCAAAGAAACATGACTGCATGAGAAAAGCTTATATTGCCGCTGAAGATAAAACATATTTTTATTGGCAGTGTTGTTAACTTTTACGAAAGAGTTTTTCATTTAAAATAACAAGTTGTGTAAAAATATGTTTTAACCGAATGTACAATAACCAAAAAGAGTTGAAAATTGCTGCAAAGAAAGAAGCAATGAGCTTGTAAATACTCTCCCGAGCAACTATGGCATGCAACGAATATTCGTTATGCACACAGCAAGCAAAGAGCCAAACAAAAGTGACCAGCAACAACGAAAATTGACTGCAAGCCACTCGAATGCGGCTCATCCATTCGAACCAACTCACCAATTCGTTTTTGTGAGTAAGTCAACAATTGTCGGCAGCCAAAGTTGAGTGCAACAAATATGAATGTCAGCTTACCATGCGGCACAGTGTTAAGCGTTAAAGTGAGTGTAACAACAACAACAAATAAAATCAAAAAGGAAACGAAGAAAATGAACAACCAGAAAAGTAGTGGCGAAACAACAATGAGAACAATGACAACAACAATAACATTGATTAAAATTGCAATGTGTAAACGGTTGGAGTAGCAACACCAACAACAATTACAACAACAATTGCATGAATAGGCTGCTGCATTAAGAGAGCAAGTGGTGCACACTTAATATTGACGTGAATAACCTCAGCAACAACAATAATAACAATAACAACAATGCCAGAACGCCAAGAACAAATAGACGCAGCTGCGACAAGTGTATGTCCAACAACAACAACAATAAAAAACTGCAACTTAACAACAACAATAGCAAAAGCACATTATTTTATTTCATTTCATTTCATTTCATTTCATTTCATTTCATTTCATTTCATTTCATTGCATTTCATTTCATTTCATTTCATTTCATTTCATTTCATTTCATTTCATTTAATTTAATTTAATTTAATTTAATTTAATTTAATTTAATTTAATTTAATTTAATTTAATTTAATTTAATTTAATTTAATTTAATTTAATTTAATTTAATTTAATTTAATTTAATTTAATTTAATTTAATTTAATTTAATTTAATTTAATTTAATTTAATTTAATTTAATTTAATTTAATTTAATTTAATTTAATTTAATTTAATTTAATTTAATTTAATTTAATTTAATTTAATTTAATTTAATTTAATTTAATTTAATTTTATTTTATTTAATTTTTTTTTATTTTATTTTATTTTATTTTATTTTATTTATTTTATTTTATTTTATTTTATTTAATTTTTTTTTTTTATTTTATTTTATTTTATTTTATTTTGTTTTATTTTATTTTATTTTATTTTATTTTATTTTATTTTATTTATTTTATTTTATTTTATTTTATTTAATTTTTTTTTTTATTTTATTTTATTTTATTTTATTTTGTTTTATTTTATTTTATTTTATTTTATTTTATTTTATTTTATTTTATTTTATTTTATTTTATTTTATTTTATTTTATTTTATTTTATTTTATTTTATTTTATTTTATTTTTTTTTTATTTTACTTTATTTTACTTCATTTTATTTTATTGTATTCTTTTCAGTTATCCTCCGCCAGGTATCCACAAACTCAGTTGTCAAAGAAACATGACTGCATGAGAAAAGCTTATATTGCCGCTGAAGATAAAACATATTTTTATTGGCAGTGTTGTTAACTTTTACGAAAGAGTTTTTCATTTAAAATAACAAGATGTGTAAAAATATGTTTTAACCGAATGTACAATAACCAAAAAGAGTTGAAAATTGCTGCAAAGAAAGAAGCAATGAGCTTGTAAATACTCTCCCGAGCAACTATGGCATGCAACGAATATTCATTATGCACACAGCAAGCAAAGAGCCAAACAAAATTGACCAGGAACAACAAAAATTGACTGCAAGCCACTCGAATGCGGCTCATCCATTCGAACCAACTCACCAATTCGTTTTTGTGAGTAAGTCAACAATTGTCGGCAGCCAACGTTGAGTGCAACAAATATGAATGTCAGCTTACCATGCGGCACAGTGTTAAGCGTTAAAGTGAGTGTAACAACAACAACAAATAAAATCAAAAAGGAAACGAAGAAAATGAACAACCAGAAAAGTAGTGGCGAAACAACAATGACAACAACAATAACATTGATTAAAATTGCAATGTGTAAACGGTCGGAGTAGCAACACCAACAACAACAACAACAACAATTGCATGAATAGGCTGCTGCATTAAGAGAGCAAGTGGTGCACACTTAATATTGACGTGAATAACCTCAGCAACAACAATAATAACAATAACAACAATGCCAGAACGCCAAGAACAAATAGACGCAGCTGCGACAAGTGTATGTCCAACAACAACAACAATAAAAAACTGCAACTTAACAACAACAATAGCAAAAGCACAGCAACAAAATTGCCAAGGACATTTGTGTTGGCCCCGTGTATGATCATGACGGACACGACGATGAGAAACGACGTGGATGGGGTTGATGACGCACTTGGCATGTCCACATAATTAATATCGGGAATTGTTGACAGCAACACAATTGAGGCCGACAGGCAAGCGCAAGTGTATACGTATGTATGTACAATAAATATATTGCAACTAAGTGCCAAGCTAGACTGTAAAGATCTGGTAGATATTTCAAATTTCCTGAGTGTTCTCGAAGTCTGTTGAAAATGCGAAATCAAAAATAACTCCAATCGATGCCTATGCTCTGACGCAAGCTGTGCTGAGTTGGATTATGATCGGGGAATGCACGAAATGATGTCTGACTTCCCAGTTCGGTCCGAGAGCCATAGACATCCGCGTGACGGTTTCTCCAGAATAGCTTGAGGTAGCAGAGTTCAAGCATTCGAAGCAAGTCTAATAGATTAAAGGTAGTATTGGCCCAACTTCACTAGCACGTCTTTAAATAGATCGGAAATCTAATTGGAAGTCGCAAGATTGACTAGGCTCTCAGGAATATGGTCTTACAATACTTCATCCTTACCTATCAACGTCCTTGTCAAAACTAGTGGTATTCACTTCAGCTTAGCTTTCCACTTTTCTTCTTACACCCTAATGTACATATATTTGCTTATGATGTCTTTAAAATGTTCATCTACACTTACATATACATACATATACTTACACACTTAACTCGGATGTTGGTCATTGTGTTTGTCTGCCATGTCCGTTGCATCGACATAACAGCCTGCTGGAGCAGGTGCGTTGTTGTATTCATTGTGTGGCATGCCAAAAACACTTTTGCCACTTAATTTCAGCGACGAATGAAAAGCACAAACAGCCAGGCATTATGGATGGTTTATATTATACCCAGTTGTGGGTGAAAAAAAGTTTCTTTTCATTTCTTATTGTCTACATTTGGTTTCTCAAATTTTCTTTAGATAAATGAAGGAAAACTCTTTAGTCACCATGTTAAGACGATTGCGATGAGTAGCCTCCCCAAGATGGCCTCCAAAATATTTCGGGAACCTGACTTTAAAATAGTCTTGGAAAAAGCTTAAAATTACTCATGAATACGTTATCCAATTCACTTCCTGGGTAAATTAAAAAAAATCGTTAGCTCTATTTTAATGTGGCCGATCTCAAGTCTGCGACACAAGGTATGCCTTTCAATAGATCCTGAAGGTGAGATCTGCCAAAAGTCTGACTGGAAACAACAGCAGAACTTCAAAATTGCAAAGCCGAATAAATAACATTTCATCTAAATGTCCTAAGTTGTTGCGAGTATACCAACGGCCGAGTTTATTTTGTACTCTTGCGCGAAACTGACAGTTGGGTATATCATTTGCTAATGAACAACGTTTCGCTTCCATACATATTCCTTAAACTTATTGTAGTTTTAATCAATATTGGTGAGAGTGTTCCACGTTATTTCCAAAAATTGTTGAATAATGTTTGTGCATTAAAATAATTACTCACACAGGCACGTGTGGAGAGCAAAGTGCTATAATATTAACTCAGTAATACATAATTACTGCATTCCAATTAATTTTCCAAAGTATTTATGCTGCAACATTAAAATCTCAAAGGAGTATTTTTAATTTTTATATTTATGTTCTGAAATACAAGCAGCAGAGGTTCTAAAGGATATGTGTTGGAGCTTTTGAATGATGACAGCTGCTATGCGATGTTTCATGAGAACACAAATTTGTTTTTTAGTCGAGTAATTTTTGCATATTTTCCAAGTGTTATTAAAAGCTCTTTTCTGCTGTAGGCTGATATTACTATAACAAAAATGACCAGCATTCTCTCTGCTACCAAGACGCGTACTATATGAACACGAAATTTCCTTTTTTTAGCTATGTATTTAAAATGCTCGGTGAACTTAATTAAATTAAATTTTAACTATACGACCATGTTAAGTATTTTCGTGTGAGATATAAGCAATAACAATAAAAGAAAGAGTATACAGTAGATATGCAGTATTTGCTAATTTACGTAATTGTATTATCTTCATTTATCCCTTTTAATGACATAATAAGTTCAAATTACGTTTATATTAAAAAAAAAAAATAATAAATTTAATTTTGTGACACACAACAAAAACAACTCGTATTGAGCTAAGCACACAAAAGGATGCGCCAAGCCATTTACTGCGAGAAAGTATCGAGCAATCAAAAAGGAAAACTAACACAAAATAAAACCAAAGATAAATGGTTTAATTTCTAAAACGAGAGTGTAGAATAGATGCTGTTGCTGCGTCTATTTAACGCTAACATTGCTGTTGTTTTAATTCTTTACAACCACCATTGAAATGACCACAGCAAAACTGACACTGGGTACGTCTACAATAACAACAATTATTATCACAAAAACAATAAATACAAACACAAATGTAAACATTTCACAGTAATCACATTTCACACTCAGCACTCTCTTCTTCACATTAAAATGTATGATTTTATGTTTGTATGTTGTCTAGATACTAAGCTGGATAAAAACAGATAAAATTTCTTAATTAGGCTGATCTTGTTTTCTGATTTTATTTTTAGTCAGTTATGTTTCATTAATATGATCTCCTCTTATCTCATTTAATGTTATTTTATTTTATTTTATTTCGATTTATTTTATTTTATTTTATTTTATCTTATTTTATTTTATTTTATTTTATTTTATTTTACTTTATTTTATTTTATTTTATTTTATTTTATTTTATTTTATTTTATTTTATTTTATTTTATTTTATTTTATTTTATTTTATTTTATTTTATTTTATTTTATTTTATTTTATTTTATTTTATTTCACTTCATTTCATTTTATTTTATTTTATTTTATTTTATTTTATTTTATTTTATTTTATTTTATTTTATTTTATTTTATTTTATTTTATTTTATTTTATTTTATTTTATTTTATTTTATTTTATTTTATTTTATTTTATTTTATTTTATTTTATTTTATATTGCCAACTCATCCGATTTCGATCATTTTAGGGGGAAACCAGATCTCTGCATACCAAATAGCAACAAGCTTAATCAAATATTGTTCAAGCTTTCATGTTCGTAGAGATACTGAAAGACTAAGCTAACGAGCTTTAATTAATCAATCCCCTTTTCTTCCTAAATAGTTTGGCAGCCATGCATACATACATATGTCTCAATTTATTTATGTATTATGTAAAAAAGCTCTATAATTTGCATTTTGGTTAGCTCTTTTTTAATACAAAAATTAATAGAGTAAAATAATAATGAAAAAGCTTCTGCGAGAGAATACAAGAAAAAAAGAGAAAACAGCAAAATTATGTCGTCAACACACAAATGCCTGAACCTTCAGAGATAACAATAATGTCGCAGAAACTACGCCCAGACTGTTTGTTTGTGGCAATGCATTCTATCGTTTATTTAAGTAATTAGATGTTAGGGTGGTGTGAGTGGTTAAAGTGGGGTAGAGAAATTACGACATGAGAGAAGTGAAAAGGTACACATATACATATACATAGGTGCATTGCTTCACCCGTTTGTACAGGTACATCAAACGGTGCGTTATAAAATTAGTACATTCAAAGGTTTAATGAATTTTTAACATCCCATACGAGTAGCTTACGGTACTACCGTAAGACAGTCAGAATTTATTCTAAAAGAGTGAGCTGTGAGCTGTGCTATAGTTCGAAGGTTTGCCGAAATTTGAAGTATTCCAACAATTGGTGCTAGTATGCACATTAAGAGGTTTACTGTATTATAATTTCTTAACAAAAAAAAAAAACACCAAATATGTCTTTCTTCACTTTGCTTATTTCTCATGAATTTTTAACTCACTTGTAGGTTTGCTCAACTGTCAAGCTACTACTTTTTCTGCATTTATCTCGTACTAACTGTAGCACTTGCAATTCCAACACAATTCAATTTTCAACATTTTCACGCAAATACAATTATTATGCTTTGTTGCTTGCTTTCAAACTCACCAAACTGTGAGTGCGTAAGTGTTGTTCTTGTACTTTGCAATACTTTCAATGCAACGTATTTGCACTTTAGAGACAACTTCTATTTTCTTAACTTGCTGCGCTTCTCGTTTATTTGAAACCACTACTAGTCCGTACACAAGTTTTTTTTACTAAAATATTCTTATTTTTACATTAGCATCTCTTTTGCATGATGTTTTCGATAAACATTAATAAAAAGAAAAGAACATAATTTTAATTGAAACGTTTCTTCTTATATATTTATATACATTAAAGTATTCAATGGCTTTTTTTTTTAATTTCAAACCAAAATTTAAAATACTGAAAACAAAAATTAAATTTATTATTTTATTGACAAGTCGCTAGGTGGTTACGAATAAAAATACCTATAGTAATAATAAAAACTAAAAATGAAAACATTAAAGAAGAAGAATTTTTTTTCAAATACACCTCAAAATGCCGCTTTATAGTTACTCAACAGAACTAGTTCTTATTCATCATTTTTAAACTAGTTCCATACCAGAAATTTATATCACTAGTTTGCTAACTTCGCTGCAGGTTGAGTGCATTTAATGTTACGTATACGCAATGGCTTACCGTTCTACTTGAAGTGCTGGCATTTAGAAGAATTGGAAAACGAAAATAAAACTGCAAATAAAAAAACACACAAAAAGAACTAAAACTTAGCAAAATTTATTTTTATGCCAGTTTAAGAATTTTTTTTGCATTTTCGTATCGCTTTCGAGATATGCTGTGCATTCCTTGTTGCGCCTTAATGTGCTGCAGTAGATGCTTAAAACTCGCTTGCTGTCAGCTTAAAGTGACATGAATCACACAAAAGTGTCAACAAAATATTTTCTACACTCAAGCATGACTGCAAAAAGAGAAAGTGAGTTAAGAAAAAGTTCTTTTCAAAAGTTTGAATGTTACTACAAAAGTGAAAACTCAGGCAAGATTTACCTGTCAGCGTTGAACGATGCTGGATAATGAGCACAAGTTTTGGTTGCACGATTGATATCTTTTTTCTGTTTCTGTTTAAGTTGAGTTTGGTTGTGCTGCAATGTCAATACAGTGTACATGTGGAACTTCGACAAACACACAGTCGCATAATAATGGCCTATAAGTGAGTGCATTTCAGGAAAAGTTGCATGTTTATTGAAAAGAACATTTTGCTATAATTTTTTATGAGAGATGCTATGAAACTCTTGGGTTAAATCTGGCTTTGGTAAATTAAGTCTTCAAAGATAAAGTGTCTTGTTCGTATATGGCTTAGTTTGATATTTATCCAGCACAAACAGCTTTAAGTACGAAACTGACCTTCAGAAGGACTGCCTTGATATTTAGTTATGCCGTGAGAGGCTTAAAATAATTTGAAAATTATAAGGGATCGTACAGCTATCGTCTACACATATTTAAAAACAACTTTAAAAGAAGTTCATCACTCTCTGCTTTAACTAAAAATTGATCATAGGTAATTTTCAAATATTTTTTTTGCTTTAGACATCACAGGGTAAATCATAAAAGGTCAACTTTATAAAATAAAAATTCAGTAACTAAAACCCTAAAACGGATACATCTGTATACTTAAGGTAGTCGTACAGAAAGAGGGCTGGTGATGCGCAAATTTTTGGTAACGTGTCATAATGTCGTAATGTGAATAGCATAAGTGGTTTACTTATTTCCATATTATGTATATTTTACAAAAAGCATTGATGTCACATTATTTTGAGAATGAAGGTCAGTGACTTTAATACCATGGACATTATGACACTACTACTATTTTTTATAATAACTGTCGGTTTTAGAAAGATAATTATTGTCAAATCATTATGAGAATTAAGGTCAGTGACATTAATTCCAATGACATTATGACACTAATACGAATTTTTAAAGTAACATTCGGTTTTAGAAAGAGAATTATTGTCAAGTCATTATGAGAATTAAGGTCAGTGATTTTAATTCAAATGACAATATGACACGTCACAACCTTTCTGCTTGGCGACTGTACCTATAAGACCTTTGCAACATTTTCAAACACTTTTTGGAAGCACTTACAAATCGAGCATTAACCATTTAGTTATCCCATAGAATTTCTCCACATATGTATGTATGTAGCTTTGATGGAATTAATCGGTCTAATGAGCAGGTTGACATTTTACAAAAATACTAAAAACCGAAATATAGCATTACTACCTATCCTATAGGAAGAAAATAGTAGAAAGGCAACTCAGAGAGAAGTTAAGGGATCCTAAAGCAATTTATGACAATTAATAGCTAATAAACTATCGAAAATGGAGTTAGTAAGGATAATTATTACGCCCATATAATGATTTATGGTGAATGTTTTCGCCGGAACCCTTGTTGCTAAAGCACACAAGTAACTATAAAATAGAATATAGGAGCCAAAATCGAACTTTAAGCACTTCAAAATGTCTACATATAAAAATACGCACTTACATCTATAAACCGACATAAATTATGCGACATGTCGGCCATTATAAACATTTACAATCTTTAATTCAGCATTTAAGTTTACGTTGTTGAGTTCGGCCATCTGTTACAATAATATTTTCACAACAGTCTAAGATAATATTACATTTCGTTTGCACTTTCCTCGGGCTTTTGCCTTGCACTCAACATCGTCGTGTTTAATTAGTGCTTTTTGTATTTGTGTCGTGTTTTATTTGTTGGTTTGTGGCGTTGGTGTAGCTTTAAATGTTTTTGTATTTCTTTGCTGTTTATTATTTCATTTTAGAATTAACCACTTTACAAGCAAAAACACCAATTCTAATTTAACGTAAATGCAATAACAAAATAAAAGTCAAAAGCCAAAAACAACAAATACAAAACTAAAGAGTGTTTTAATATTGCTAATTTATAATTGCGCACAGTTGTTTCGCTCGACTCACATTTTCTACTACAACAACAGTGCCAACTCTACATTATGTACACTCATTACACAACATATATGTACATATGTATGTATGTATATACACATAGGTACATATTTTTGCACTTCTCTCATTTGCGATTTTCTATGATTTTGTAATGGAAAATGTTACCGTGTTGTAATTTGTAAGTTTGTTACCTTTTGCGATTTCATTAAATTGTAATTAGCAGGAAAATTGTTGTTGTAAGCATTGTAAATAGCAAAGTAAAAAGTGAAGTTAAATGTTAAGGGAAACTTATGTTTATTGTAGAAAAAATAGCATAAAGTCATAGCACTTAGAAATTTACAATGTAAATGGAAATATTCTACAACAAAACTCAATTCTTTAATTATCTACAATTTGTTTTCTTTTATATAACAAATATCAATGAGTGGAATATTGCGTCGAATGTAAGGTATCTTATTTAAGAGGAATTTTAAGTAACATCTATTGAAAATTGGACACCACTTAAAAGCTGCTAAAAGCAAACCAACTAAAAAAATTAAATTTTCGATAAACAAAAAATTTAAATTTTGAAATTTAAGTCACCAAAAAATATAAAAATGCGACACTTCAAAGATTTAAATCTAAGCTACAAAGTTTTCATTATATTAAGAAAAAAAAAAAATCTGAGCTATTATATTTATATATACATAGATAGCCTAAAGCGTTGAAGAGTAGAATGATTCTTTTGAGTACCCGTTTTCACACCACTTTCTGTCACTAAGTTGTGCTATTTCTTAGTCACTTGACTTGGTCTGAAAACAAACAAACATTTCACGCAAATACAACAAACTAAAAAACTCGTCGCTGCATTTTTACTGCATTCAACTAACTGGCTTGTAAGCGGCATATCAACCCCAGCAAAGCATGCTATTAGTCCGTGATGAGTCGCCAAAGGAGCATACGACTAAAACCAGGACAGAATACTTTCTATAAGTTGAACTGCTCACATTTGTTTGAGCATGTTTCATAGAGAGCACAATTGTACCCATTTATACCCGAACGGATGCGAAAAAATGTTAAGAAAGTGGGTACTTTTAACTCTGTGGAACTGTAGTCTAAAGGGACTAGGCTTGAATCACTCTCTTTACCAATTAGTCACAAAATTTTTGCGCTGCAAAGAATTAAAACTCGTGCACATATGGACATTTTTATAGTTGTTGTTCTCATTGTATTACTTAGCTAACGGGCAATGATCTGTGGCGACAAACATTTCATCTAAGAACATAGACAGTGTAAAGCATGAAAATGTGAACATAAGGGTGGAGTGAGACTTAAGCGCGTAACAATTACGTTGCTGTCACGAAATGTATGAATTAACGTTATTTCAGAAGTTCGCAGTTGTAGTAGGTGTAGTTCCTACCACTTGGATGTGCTTACCCAGCTAACCAAAAGTGCAAAAAAAGACTCCTTTCGGAGCCATAAAACGCACATTTCTCAGAGCTTTACCCTCCGAAATGAGCTCCTTTCGGAGCCCAAATGGAGCGAAAAATCGTTCTACGCGGGCACCCCAAACGGAGTCATAAAAAAGAGTCCGAAATGAGTCCGATTTCGATGAATTTGGAGCGTTTTATGACTTTTTTTAAACGAACTTCGGAGCCTTTTTGGACTCTTTTCGGAGCCTTTTATTGATGCTTTTCTGAAGCTCATTTGGGGGTCATTTTTTACTCCTTTTGGATCATTTTGGAGGTCACTATAGGAATTTTTATGAAGCTTTGTAAATAATGAATAGGAAAGACACCTTTTAACGTTTTATGCAGATTTATTGACACAATTCTGAAAATATAAAATTTGCTATGTTAAAATATTTGTTCAGTCGCCTACTGATAAGCGTCATGAAATATGTGATCTTTTACCTTCTGTTAGGTAAAGCAAAAAAAACCTCAGAAAATGCTCGCAAACGTTCACATATTTGAACGTTGCCACTCATCTGCTCTCCAAAGTTTATTTTCTCACAATTCTCTGTACGCCGACAACAAAAAGGGTCAGAAAACGCTCAAAATTGCTCACATAATTGAGCCTTGCGGTTCATTCGCTCTACAATATTCATTTCTTCTCTCAACGCTCCGTAAAACTTCATAAAAATGTGGTTCTTCGGTGTTTACTCGGAAAAGGCTCCAATTACGGACTCTTTTTGGATGCTTTTTTCGGAACGCTCCGACTTTGGTAAGCTGGGATATGTCTTCTCACACCACAACGGCTATACATATGTGTATGTGAAAATGTATTTGGCATCTGTGTTGGTTGCATATTTCTTAAACTGATTTTCTTGAATGAAAATTAATTAATTTGAAATTTTTTTTAATTGACTGCCCTTTAGCTTGTCCATACTTACCCATACATATGTATATAATTGTTTATAGCTTAGCTGTGTAGTTTGGCCGTGATGTGAAAAAGATTGCTGCCCACTACCAAAACTTCTGCATCGGCCCACCCTAATATATTTACATATACCCTTGCGAGATAAGTCTTTTGCAAAAAAAAATTGCTACTCACATATTGACAAGGGCATATCCATACATATTAAAATACTTCATACATATCTACATACATACATTCGGTACGAATAAATTTGTCTTAAGTTACATTTTTTGCTGATTTGATGACTTGAAAACTTTGTTTAACTCACGACTGCTTCTGCTGCATTTGGTTGGCATCGTTATTTTGCTTTGGTTGCTTTTGTGCATCTCCACATACATACATACATATGTACATACGTACAGACATCTCTCTTTGAGAAGTTTCTTTTATTTTCAGCCGTGTTGTAGCGCGCTGTCCTGCAGCTGTGAACACACAATTTTAATTTTAGCTTACGACGCTCAGGATGTACTACTTAGCCCACAGCCCAAAGCCAACAAGATGAAATGAAAGGATGTGAAATATGAAACAGTTGCAATGATGGCTGAGCTGCAATAAAGTGAAATTTTTAGATATAACCAAAAACGAATTTAAGCCTTATTTACGGTTTATTACTTGAGCTTATAAAGCTTATAAATTGAGGTTCTAGTTAAGTTTGTATTTTGTCTCATATTGGTCAGAGTGCAAAAAGAGAGGAATTTCTCTACAAATTTAGCGCAAAACATGGTGGTATCCGGTTGTCTTTAGGTAGCAACTGTGAACCTATTACGGAATTGCGATTTGCCTTAGTCGATCTTTCACTTGCCGTTTTAGATATGCCATTGAGATAACACAGGGTTGATGGAAATCTTAACTTTTCATTGATAGTTGTAGTCAGTATAAGTAGAAAGAAATTATTAGGACGTAAGAGAGCATGCAGTGCTGCCACCTAATTTTATTTTTTTTTTGCATAACTACTTACACTATTTTCTCATTGTTATGTTTGCAAGTGTGTGTGAGAAATTTCGCGTTTGTGCCCATTTTGTTATTGCTCTTTCTATTCTTCTTGTGTCATAAATTTTCAAATAAACTTTTCAACACATTTTTTTATGTCTATGTTCTTAAATTTTTTCGTAGTACATTTTTGCAGTTATTTTTGTAAATTTTTTACGTGACACTTTATATGCTTGCATGTTCTTGTCCTTTCACTGCAAAAGTCCCTTAGTTGCGTTATACACTTTTATCACATTTCAATGCATTAAAAAGTGCTTCTCGATGACACAGTAAAGGCTAGATAATGTACTAGTTTAGAAAATGAGTTTTCTAGCTGGTAAGAAAGTAGTACCATAAAAGCCTGGGTAGTAACAAAGAAAGTTTTAAATTTTTAACATTTTGTAATTTAAAATTTTTAAAGAAATTTGAGTGTGTCAAAAATTGGCATCTTTAAAATACTTTCAATAAATAAAAATTTTTTTTTTTTGTGACTATTTTTAACTAGTTTGAGATTGACTTTTTTTTATACAAAATCGAATAAATGGCAACTCTTAGAAGAAAGCCTGTTCACTCAGTAGTTGTTCTTCTAGTCTACCTTTGAAGTAGTTTGCAACCACGTAAGTTAAACTGCTGGCTAGCATTGCTTGTTTGCCCACTGCTGCCTATTTTCGTTCGCTTTATGTTGCGCAGTTTGTTGTTTGTCCTTTGTCGTTTGCCATTTCACATTTGCCTACTCATTTTTTATGCATAACTTATTTGTTCGTATGTGTAAGTGTCAGCGCCTTTATGTTCTCATTGGTGTAGTTGTTTTTGCAGTCATTGCGCTCGCTCCACATGCATCAAGTGCGTTGCGAATTAAGCAAATTGCAATTACGTGACACTCTTTTTTGGCACTTTTGTCGACGACAACAATAACAAAAAGAGCAACAATGACTAGATAAAAATGCGAAAATTGCCCACTTTGCAGTGGCTTGTTTGGGTTTGGCGCAGCTGTGTTGCCTTTCTGTTTATTTAGATTATGTAATTTGTGAATTTTTTATGCATGTTTTCGACATTTCGCTGAAAAAAAAAATATATTTTTGTTGAAAATTGCAAACAAAGAATTACATTTAACGTGGGCGCCTCTATTTGTTATAAAAAAAATTTTAAATTGTCAGGAAAAGTTAAATGCATTTAATAAAATCAATTTTGGGCCATAAACAGCAAACTTTGCAGTTTATGGGAGTTTTTTGGCACATTCAACTTCCTATAAAAAACATTTTTTTTTTAACAATTTTCGCTAATTGTCAGATGACTAAATTTAAAAAATGTAGATAACTAGAAGGATCATGGGGCATTTAATATACAAGGGATGCGCTTTAGCTTAAATCTGTACACATCCTAAAGCTCACACAAAATTTTAGAAAATTTAATTTTAATTTCGAAAAAGTAGGTATAAAAATCACAAACAGTTGTATCTGGTTATTCGACAGAACTGCGAAAGGGGGATATGTCCTGACAGAATTCAATCAATTAAATTTAATTCAATGAAATCGGTAGAGATTAAAAATTTGCTTGTATGAGTAGGTAGTCGCTGTTAAACGACTCTAATGGCGTAAGCGGGACCTATGGGAAACCATCTATATTTGCTCTTTTGGAAACATTAACCAAGCAATACAAAACTTGGGCAATAGGCAAAATAAAATAAAATAAAATAAAATAAAATAAAATAAAATAAAATAAAATAAAATAAAATAAAATAAAATAAAATAAAATAAAATAAAATAAAATAAAATAAAATAAAATAAAATAAAATAAAATAAAATAAAATAAAATAAAATAAAATAAAATAAAATGAAATAAAATAAAATAAAATAAAATAAAATAAAATAAAATAAAATAAAATAAAATAAAATAAAATAAAATAAAATAAAATAAAATAAAATAAAATAAAATAAAATAAAATAAAATAAAATAAAATAAAATAAAATAAAATAAAATAAAATAAAATAAAATAAAATAAAATAAAATAAAATAAAATAAAATAAAATAAAATAAAAACAAATAAAATAAAATAAAATAAAATAAAATAAAATAAAATAAAATAAAATAAAATAAAATAAAATAAAATAAAATAAAATAAAATAAAATAAAATAAAATAAAATAAAATAAAATAAAATAAAATAAAATAAAATAAAATAAAATAAAATAAAATAAAATAAAATAAAATAAAATAAAATAAAATAAAAACAAATAAAATAAAATAAAGAGATTAAAGCAAAGGAACCGCTAACTGAAAGTGAAGTTGAAAGTTAGAGGACAATTTGAATGAGCGATGAGGGATCCATAGTAGAAGGCGATAAGCTTGGTAGTTTTGCTTAAGATTACCTGCAAATTTTTATATAGCCTTGTGTTATTAAATTGTTGTTATTATCTCTGTCCATCAAATTTAATTTTAAAAGTTGTTTTCAGTTGTTATAAACAATGCATCTTCTCTTTTTAGAAATTTTCATTCTTCAATTTCTCAGCACATAGCAGAGTGGGTACTATTAGTAGAGGATCCGACCATAGAACGACCTTCACCCATCGCGTTACGGGTTGAAATAAATGTTAATATATAATTTGATATACAAAAGATTATATTCCGTAAAGGTTGCCTGCAAATTCAGGTGCGAAGTATAATTAATTAATAATTAAAAATTTTTTTTTTTAATTATTGCACTCATTCCGTTACGCATTAAATTGTATACCAGTCGTTAGTATGTAACTTGTGCAATATGCAAACACTAGGTTGCCTATTTTTTCCGGTGCGATTTATAGGGTTGCCAGGTTTGAACAGGTAAAAAAAAATAGTAAAATGTACCTATCGAGTAACGAGATGAGCCTTATATCAATGTAAAGATAATTTTATTACAAACACAATGATATAGGGTTGCCTGCCAAAAAATGGTGCTAAATACCGGTTGCCGAGCTTTAAAAAAATAAAACTTCGCTATAAGATAGAATAACAACACAAAATAAATTCAAAGTTTTCCAATTAATATTAGTCCAGGCGACATAGATTTAATACGGAAGTGACGCGGACCACTCTCCTACTAGTGGACATGAAAGGGTGAAAAAATAATCCCAAAATATGCAGAGCATACTTTTCTGCATGCATTTAAAGTACAATTTTTTTGTTATTTTGAATTATTTCGGTCATGGTAACATCTGTCAAGAGTTTCTTTACAGTTTTTTTCTAAATGCTATAGTTTTCCCGCTGTAACCACTTTTTCCCAGTGCATTTTTACAAAAAACATGAAAACAAGTATTTTTTTGTGTTGCAATTTGTATGGAGCAAACATTTTTTTTTTTTAGCAAAATGGAATATTTTTTTGCGGATTCCGGTAGGATGTCAAATTGCTATGAATGTTTGTTCTCGAAAAAGATGTTTAACACCTCGAAAAATCGGGTTGGGTAAAAGACTAACAGCTTCATTGTCTAATATACAAGGTGGCGCAAAAGTAATCCTCCTATCAGAAAATGCTATACATTTTGCGATTGACCCCTAAACTCAGTTCTGTTTTGACATTTGTGTAGTAAACACATGCGAAATACACGTTAATAAACAATGTTACGCTACACTGCTCCAGAACGCGGAGTATTGCTGACTATTTATTTGACCAATAATCGGTCGGTGACTTTGGCACAACGTGAATTTCGTCGCAGATTTCCTGGCCGTCCAACGCCTACTGGTCAACGAGTTCTTTTTGCATCAACTTGATGAATTGGGATTGGAAAACATGTGGTTCCAACAAGACGGTGCAACAGCACACACTGCACGTGCCACAACCGATATGCTGAAGGATGCATTTCCCGGGCGCATAATCTCCCGTTTTGGCGATTTGCACTGGCCAGCAAGATCGCCTGATTTGACCGCTCCAGACTGCATTTTGTGGGCCTTTTTGAAGTCGCGGGTTTTTGTCAACAAACCTCAGACTCTTGCAACTCTTAAAGACAATATCCGTCAAGAATGTGAGGACCTATCGCCGGAAGTTTTGGCCAAAGTGATGGAAAATGCCATAAAAAGGGCTCAAATGACAATCAACTGTGGCGGCGGCCATTAACATGACATCATATTCTCGACTTGATGTAAAAAAAATTAAAATACCAAATAAAAATAATCCACAAGAAGAATCAAAGTTTTTAATTTTTTTTTAATTGCAGCCAGAAAACATCGGAAGCTTACTTTTGCGCCACCCTGTACTATAACGATTATAGGGTATATTTAAAGACAGTTACCACATTTTTACATTTTACATTCATAGCAATTTGACATAATACCGGAATCCGCAAAAAAATATTCCATTTTGCTAAAAAAAAACGTTTGCTCCATACAAATTGCAACACAAAAAACTACTTGTTTTCATGTTTTTTGTAAAAATGCACTGGGAAAAAGTAGTTATAGCTTGAAAACTGTAGCATTTAGAAAAAAACTGTAAAGAAACTTTTGATGGAGAATCACCTCGGCAACAAACTGTAGAAGAAAACACAGATGTTACCATGACCGAAATAATTAAAAATAACAAAAAAATTGCA
>OX608081.1:13559725-13621291 GCA_951509765.1 Sphenella marginata | reverse complement strand
GGGCTCTTTGGTATTCGACCAAAATCGTTTAGACGGTTAAGCGCCAACAAAGCTGGTAAATAATATGTTAATGTGCTTATTTGCTTGTGGGTGTGTTGGTATGTCTGGCGGTCAGACGTATATGTACATATATGTGTCAAAGTTGCATGCTTTGATAGCATCTCGTATGCTTGCAAATTTACTTAAGTGCATTTTGTAATCGCTTTTCAATGCAATCCACTTGCTGGTGCTTAGTGCAACGTTTGAATAATGCTTTTTTGGAGCTGCCATCATTTACGTTTGAAAATATTGAAAAAGAAACTTCTACCGTTGAGTTGCTTGGATCAAATAAGCTTGTCGAGGGTAAAGTAAAATTTAAGTGAAACTTCAATTGTTGTAAAAATTTCAGATTTCTCGATGATAATTTTTGGCTTGAATAAATTTTTAAGGTTAATTTTGAAAGTAAAAGTGGGCGAGTGGGACAAAGAGTTTAGTATAGGGATACGTTAGGGTAGATATTACTGAATTGCCTAGTACATACGATAGTATTTCTGATATTATTGTTAATATATAAGCTCTCCCTGAATGACCTAAAATGTTTCCATACTAGAAATGAAACTAGTTGAATTGTACATCGAACTAACACCGCTCTCATTTACAGCATGTAGGGTTCAATGCTATTTACTACCAAACATAGACCTCCTGTATGAGCCAGGCAGGAGATTAAGCTGCCACTGCATTTTCTGTTTGCCTTAGCCAGAGTCAGCGATTGAGAGTAAATTAGTAACGCACTAAGTTCACGCGGCAAAGCGAACCATACGGCGGCGAACAAATATCATACTGGCAATATTTTTGCTGTCGCTGCATGTGGTGGGATAGAAAGCATTGGTTGTACGTTTGTATATAAGTTTGTATGTATGCTCAAATCATTAATTATTTGGTTTTGACTTAATTTCCAGCCAACGTAATTCATTTGTTCTGCTAACTACAAAAAGGCATATTTTATAGCGGGTTGTGGACAATTTACGTATGTGTATAAGGTTTTATTATTTTGTTAATGTAATGGTAGATTGTACCAGAAGACTCTTAAACAGGTAAATATATTTAGATTTTAGGTATATAATAATATATTTTAAAAAATATAATAAAATAAAATAAAATTAAATTAAATTAAATAAAATTAAATTAAATTAAGTTAAATTAAATTAAATTAAATTAAATTAAATTAAATTAAATTAAATTAAATTAAATTAAATTAAATTAAATTAAATTAAATTAAATTAAATTAAATTAAATTAAATTAAATTAAATTAAATTAAATTAAATAAAATAAAATAAAATAAAATAAAATTAAATTAAATTAAATTAAATTAAATTAAATTAAATTAAATTAAATTAAATTAAATTAAATTAAATTAAATTAAATTAAATTAAATTAAATTAAATTAAATTAAATTAAATTAAATTAAATTAAATTAAATTAAATTAATTTAAATTAAATTAAATTAAATTAAATTAAATTAAATTAAATTAAATTAAATTAAATTAAATTAAATTAAATTAAATTAAATTAAATTAAATTAAATTAAATTAAATTAAATTAAATTAAATTAAATTAAATTAAATTAAATTAAATTAAATTAAATTAAATTAAATTAAATTAAATTAAATTAAATTAAATTAAATTAAATTAAATTAAATTAAATTAAATTAAATTAAATTAAATTAAATTAAATTAAATTAAATTAAATTAAATTAAATTAAATTAAACTTAAGTAGGTAAAAATTACAAAGATATGACAAAGACAGCGATGGACGGGATGGCATGTTTCAAAGTTTCCAACTTATCATCTGACCCCTTTTCAGGCACTGGGATACGAACGCACGTGCCTGCATCAAAGCTGCTATTAGAAAGCTCTAACCACTAAGCTAAGGTGCGCTGTAGCATACCGATGTAATTTTACCTACATAGTAATTTTTCGCTTTGTTGGTTGTTGTTGTTTTTTTTTCTATTTTATTAAATTAATTTAAATTAAATCAAATTAAATTAAATTCTAATTCCTAGAGCTCATATTGTACCGTCTTTTCGTGAATTTTAATACATTTTAGTAAAGAATAAGGGTACATGTATAATTTTCTGTTTACATTCTTAACTACCTTACTTTCCCAGAATAAGTTTGAATAATCATTCTGTGGCCGTCCTACCTTATCATCTGAGCCTACCAAATGCGCACCAGACATTACATTTAAGCAGCCGAGTATGGCAAGTATATGTACAGTTGTATTCGCTATTAAATGTCTCTGTATACTTGCTACCAAGAAAAATGTCACAAAATATTTCAGATGCTTCGATGTATGTATGTATGTTTGTAGGAACCGATGTCGGACCGTTGGCCATTCGTGTGATAAATGAGTCTCAAATGCTTGAGAAATGATGCAAAGTGGTTAAGCACACACAAACATACACACGTAGTGAGTGTTGTGAATACCTGTTAGCAAACCGCAACGAGCACCTTGGAGCTCAGCTATTCATTCATTAAGATTATTTAGCTGGATCCCTAGCAATTTCTCGCTAACATTTCATTGCAAAATTTGCTCAGAGAATTACATGAAATTGTTTTGTGCTTTACTGTTGCAATTAAGCAATTTTTGATATGCTAGGGTACACAAGTACATATGTACATAAATACATATGTATACGTATATGATATGGAATTCCCCAAAACAAAGACTGTCAAGTGCATATTTTTACACTTAAGAGTCCTTTTGGCTCAATTTTGCTTGCCACTTGCAACTCGTCGCTGCCACATTAAGCTCGTTTGAATTGCGTTAATTTACTTAATTGCCGCCTTCGTCGGTGATACGTCGTACACTGAATACAGGAGCAATGCAATAAAGACAGTAGAGGAGATGGGGATAGTAAAAAAATTATTTGAGGTATGAAAAGTTTTACATTTAAGTTGTTGTTAAAATTCTGAAGAATTTGTCATAGCGATTGTTTTGGATGTGATTTGATGTTGGAATCAAATATAAGCACCGTATGCTTGTTGTGGATATGGAAACAAGAGATTTAAAAACAATTTTAAAACATTTTATACAAATGGCTTTTTGGCCCGAATACCTTCAAGTATAAAAAGAAATGCTTTAAAGTGCATTGGAAAAAGTATTCTTGGTAAAGTCAATTTTTTTTCAACTTTTAACACTTTCTAGGCACTCCGTAATAACTAATGTATGGCAATATGCCAACTACATTTGCAAAACCAGAGGCAACATAAAACAACCAAAGCATGTGCAAGATTATGCTTTGCAGCGTTATATGTGAAATAAGTGAGCTTTTTAATTCTGCTGTACTAAACAATTAAGTGTGCAGTAAAAAGTTGGCAAAGTTGAAAACGCTCGTGCACACACAAACGCCAGCAGCGAAACCAAGACCAACAGCGCAGATGTTTATTTGCTTTGTTGCATGCTTCATTTTGTTAATTAAATTTGATTGCACTGCAATTAACGGGAATTGGTGTGTTGGCTGTGTACAAAGGACATCAAGGTTATGCATAATAACGGTATTGTTGTGGCTAATAATTAAAATGCAGGATGTGCTAGCGCGAGGACACGATTCCACTTGAGGTTTTATGCACAAAATTTCAAAGAAAGTTTTGCAGAAATTTCTATGCACCGTATTCTTACTAACTCTTAAATTATTGTACAAACAAAAAAAAAATTAAATTTGTAAAGAAACAAAATTAATGACTTAATTTGTCTGCTTATCCTTGACAACAAACTGTTGTGCAACGAAGGTGTCAGAAATGTTACCGTATTTGGTATATATGTAGGTGTTGACGAGAACCGCAAGGCTACGCAATCTAATTTTGATTTTTTTTTAAATCTTTATAAAATAAAAAAATAATAATAAAAAAAAAATAAAAAAAAATAAAATAAAATGTAATAAAATAAAATAAAATAAAATAAAATAAAATAAAATAAAATAAAATAAAATAAAATAAAATAAAATAAAATAAAATAAAATAAAATAAAATAAAATAAAATAAAATAAAATAAAATAAAATAAAATAAAATAAAATAAAATAAAATAAAATAAAATAAAATAAAATAAAATAAAATAAAATAAAATAAAATAAAATAAAATAAAATAAAATAAAACAAGTAAGGAAAGGGCTGTCTTCGGCTGTGCCGAAGTCTTTATACCTTTCATGAATATGCACAACTTTTCTAAGTGTCCGCTCCTTACTTACAATTACTTACAAACTCTCCAAAACTGTTAATTTAAAAATACATAGCCAAGCCACATTTATCGGAGCAATCGGTAATATGGGAGCTATATGGGTGTTTCCATGCGAGTTTTCGGAAAAATAAAAATACAGTTACGTTGCAATTAAAAAGAAGTATGTTTGGAAAAAAATTGGTCGCCCTGAAAGCTTTGGTGTCTAAAATATCCGTTCAAAATGAGGTGATAACTTACGCGACAAAAACGGAAGTGCTTATATTGTGCACATACATATATGCGAAAGTCTGCGAATCAAGCCAGTTCTTAATTTCTTTGAATATTCGTAACCTAAGCTAAACAATGCACCTTTACAATCCTCTCATATTTAAAGAGAAATCGTCTCTTTATATTATTATTTAAAAAAAAAAACTAAATAACGTACGTGACATAACGTACGCGACAATTTTTCTAGTATATTAACCATTAGTACTGATGTATTCAAAGTAAGACGTATTTTATATTGGTCAACATAACCATTATAAATGAGAGAAACATTTTTTGGTTAACAATAACCATTATTGTAAGTAACATAATTTTTTTGGTTATCGGTAGCAAAAAAATTCAAACAATATAAAACAACTTGAGTTGCTGGAGTGGCATGACCAATGTCTGCAAGTTCCTCGAGGAAAAATTTACCACTATCCAGCAAAAATAGTTTGCTGTCGAGTGGGTCACCGATAACCAAAAAATTTATTACTTGCGATAAGGGTTATTCGTAACCAAAAAAATTTATCTCTCATTTATATTGGTTACGATGACTAAAATAAAATAAATCTGATGATAATGTGAATTCTGAAAAAAAAAATAACAATTATTTTCGGTTCCTGATAAAATGTTTTTTGTTTGAAATTTACACTTTAATTAGGAAACAAAATAAAAATGTATTCTTATTATAAAAACTATATGATAATGAAAATAAAATCGAATTCATAACATATGTATTTGTTGATATACATTCTTTATATATTTACATAAACTCTAATATTTTCTCGTAAGGAGTATGCCGTTCGAGCAGTATTTATATGTATGTTGACTGTCGACGAATATATCGATATATTCACAAGCGCATTTATAAAATGAAAAAGCATCTGGTAAAATTATATTATTAACTTTTACTATTTGCCACACCTTTCTCTTTATAACAACACCTATTCCATCCACAGCGCCTTTGCCATGCGAGGTGGCAAAGAAATTCCATTCAAAATATTTGCAGCTAAATTTATTTACAAAATAAGGGATGCTTGTTAAAATAAACTTATTTTTAAACTGCACCTATGTATTCAGGATAATGTTATTGAAAAAATTGCTTATAACGTCGATTTTAATGTATTACAATAAAATATTCATACTTAAAATAACGTATGCGACAAACTTTAAAGGGTAATACAATTTTTATTACTTCGATTCAAAAGAAAATTTCACCGAATATATTTATCTAGAAGATCTCTTGATTTGGAGTTGTAATCTCTATTACTTGCAACTGTCAATACACAAATGATATAGACAAATAATGTTTTTGCATAACGTACGCGACAAAGGTATACTATCAAAAGTAAATTAAAAAAATACCGTTATTCGAGTTCAAACTTCTCTTTTTCTCATTTTTGTAAGTAGTTGGCATTGTTAATTTAATTTTAAAATGTATTTGCACTATTTCAAATCTCTTAATTTAAGTAATTCGGAAGAGAAAATAGTTGATTCAATTTGCGAAAACTGAGTTGAAGAAAATCTCAGTTTTACTCTTCCGTTTATGAGTTTTAAGATACCAACAAGCTGTAAATACTTCCATTTTATAAAAATTCAATTCCTTTTCCCTTAATAATTCGTCTTAAAACCCATTTTCTGGTCATATAATTTTTTCAGTCGTGGTTGACCTTCTCATGGAAACACCCATATGTTATGTAAGTCAGATCTGTATGATTTTCACTACACACATTACTCATATAATAAGTACCAAACCTGCAAAATTCTACGTTTCTAGCTTTCTATTTTCAAAATTTATAGCCCAAAACCCATTTATCGAAACTATCGATTATATGGGAGCTATATGTTATGTTGGTCCGATCTAGGTGATTTTCACTACACACATTACGCATATAATATGTACTAAACCTGCGAAATGTCGCTTTAATAGCTTTTGAATTGCAAGAGTTATAGGCCAAAACCCATTTTTAGGAACAACCGATTGTATGGGAGCTATGCGTTGTATCGGTCCGATCTTGCTGGTTCCGACAAATGATTAATCCTATGCAAAATGGCGCCTGCTTGCAAAATTTCATCGAGATATCTCTAAAACTGAGGGACTAGTTTGCGTTCAAACAGACGGACGGACAGACGGACGGACGGACAGACGGACAGACGGACATGGCTAAATCAACTCAGCTCGTCGCCCTGATCATTTCGGTGTACTTAATGGTGGGTCTATCTCTTCTTCTTCTCACACTTACAAACATCGGACCAAAGTTATAATACCATTTCATGTTCATGAAAGGTATAATAAAATAAAATAAATACATTTGTAGAATAATTAATCGATTAGGATTAAAGTTTGTGTTCGATTAAGGAGGATTTATTTCGTTTTCAAATTTAATCCCAGGATTAATTTTTGATTATTTGCGATTAATGAGAATTAATTAGTGCCGTTTATGAGAAAAAATTTGTCCTATATGACTTTTATTCAAGCTCATATAATATATGGAATCAGGCGCATATCGGACGGCCATCTTAAGGAGATAAATACGCCCATTTCATAGTCATAAACGTGCTCATAAAGAGACTCCTATCTGACTCATGTATGAGCCCTATGGTGTGCTGGGAATAAATATATTTTTTTTTTGGATGAATAATAAAAAAACAAAAACTTGTAAAACTTTTTAATTTAATTAAATATCTTATATTGGTATATTTAAATTTGTTTATTAATCCTCGTTAATCGCAAATAATCAAAAATTTTAATCAAATTGAAACTTTGTTTAATTTGATTAATGATTAATCCTACTATTGAGTTTCAAAACCATATAAATTTTCATTAGTCCTCATTTATCGAAAACAAATTTTAAACCTAAACGATTAAATATTCTAAAAATGTGCCATTATCATAATTAATCAATTATATTAATAGAGCGACTTAATATAATTGATTTTTAATTTTAATAGAGATCTAACAGGTCCGTTCTACCACACTAAGGGTCTCAGGGTCAAATGACGGGATCAAAGTGTTTGGACAAAATTTGTTAAAGTCTCAGAACACGTTAATTTTTTTTCATAGACAACGAATACATATTTATTTATAACCACCCATAATTCAGTTTTGTCTTTATATTCCACGTCTACTTTTTAACTGTAGCTTCGCTGTATTTAGCACCCGTCCACATTTTGCTCATTAAAATAACAATTGCATTTTGTCACCGGAAATTTTGTTCATGTCATGCCAAGCAATGGGCAAAATATGATGGAAACTGTAAAAAAAAGTGAATAAAAAAAATGAAAAAAAAAAAAAAAACTCTTCGGAAAAGGTCGTCAAGAGCAAACTGCATTTTTTATTGCCGCCTTTTCTTTCACCGTTGTTTCGTTTTATGTCCGCTTCCACTTGAACTCTTAACTTAACGGTCATCCTTCGTGTGGTAGAGCGCGCCTTGCCATGGCAGTCGGCACCAGCTTAACCGCGCAGCTTCAATTTTTTCGAGGAAAGTGAACATCAAATGCAAAGTACTTAGCAAACGTGAAACTTTTTCCCGGCTATTGTTGAATTTTTGTTTTTTTTGCTGTCGTTTGGGAAATTCTAGCGTCACAATTGGGGTGTGCCGCCATTTTTTCTCCTCTACAATAGTTTGTTACTTTTTCTACTTTTCAATTGCTCACTGCCTCCCACAAGTTAAATTACGGAAGTTTAATCTCGGTTTGAAAAAAAAAAGAAAAAAACGGCAGAAGTAAAATCTAGTTTGCATTTTCATTGCATTGTATTAGTTAGGAATTTCGAAAATTAACAGCGGAAAAGGTTAGCGTCGGAGAATTAACAAAAAAAAAAAAAAAACAAAAAGTGAAACAAGTAAGGGGAGCGCTGAGTTTGGCTTAGATGCCTCTAAAACTGAGAGACTATTTTGCGTTAAAGCAAATGGACGGGCGACTGGAAGGGATAAATTCACTAGGCTCATCGGTCTGCCACTTGTATGGTATACCTCTGCATAATTTCATCTCTTCTTTTTCTCTTACTCACAAATCCTTTGCGAAACCTTTGCTACTGCATAGTTAATAATTTAGGAAACTGTACCCAGTGGGGAATGATGTATTTACATTTTTTTTGAACACAACTTACATTACGCATTCGGCATGGTCCATATCACAGTCGCCATAGAAAAATTGGTAGGACTATCACACAGGAAACACGATTTTAAATGTGTAATATGATTTTCGTTGGTCATAAAGAATAAATGTATTCAGCGAAAACTAATAACAAGTCATGATAAGTTTTGTCCCTTGAAATCTTAGAACTATCTAAACATTTTTTTTTAAAGACCAGATGCTATTGACTCTGCCAACAGCGCAACAGGAAAACTGAACACCAAAGCAAATGGACAATTATTGGAGCATAACTGACACAAATTGTTTATGGACGGGGATACTGCGAAAAAATTAAGAAAGCCCAAGGGCGGCTGGAATAAAATATTATATAATAAACTATGTAAAAGTGGACGTGATCAATAGATAAAATGTTGGGAAGTTATGACTAACGCAAGTTTTTTTTTACATTTTCTGGGTATTACACAGTCTACATAAATATATACACTTTTATACAAATTTGAGAAATGAGCGTGGTTTAATTAAACGACAAAAACAATCGCTGAAATTTGGAAAATGTTGTCGAAAGTTGTAATCCTTTTAATTTCGCATGCTCTCTTACTTACTTATGGTACAAAATGTAAATGAGAGGATCATATCCATAGAATAACTATAAAGCGGCAGGTATGTCTATCACGGGCTAATTCCGAAACAGCTGTTCGTAAAGAACCTCATATAAAATAGGAAATGTCGAACAGCCGAACTGTTCTGCAAATTTTCTTCGAAATACTATGAAGAAGGGAGCGAGAATTAATCGCGAAAAACAGACAAATCAGAGAAAATGTTAGCAATTCTAGAAGATTAACATAATACGAAGAGCTTCAGATCGAAAAATTGACGCTTGCACGCAAAAACAAAAACTACAGTGCGAAATTGGGGGATTTTTTTTACGAACACAAAGTTCGTGCGAAGGCTTCAGCTGTGGTGTATCACAAATTTTAGTATACTCAAAAGCAATGGAAACAAAAACAAAGTTATATATGTAAACTCCAAATGATTTAGCACCCAGAATTGTTTTTTTATTCATTTAATATTTTTTTCCTGCCAGCTTGCAATTTTTCTTTCTTTTACCCACATTAATTTTCAAAACTTATAATTTTTTAATATTGTTGATTAAACTGTATGGTTTTACTTATGTTTATATATTGTACAAACATTTTTTGTTTATTTATTATATTCACCTTTTCTTACATGATATATGTATGGTATGTATGTATGTATATGATAACGTTCAATCATAATTATTTTATAGCTACATAATATAACCCATATCTATCATTTCATACTTTTACTTTATGATAAGGAAATTGTAATAATATGTGTAAGAATGTAAAGGAAATCGAGATATTTAATTTCCCAAATGCGTTTATGATTTTGAAATGGGTTTGCTTGTTTTGGAAAAACACTAATGAGCCATTACTCATACGACGTGTGCGAGTTGCTAATGTGAAACGGATGTTTACACGTGTGAGTGAGTGTGGCTGTGGGTGTGTGCATAGCATGAAATGCCAACAAAAAAAGACTTATTTATTGTATGCGGAAATGTTAAAATTTTTAAATAAAACATTTGGCAAAAACAGTGTTCATATGATGATAAAGTGTCGGCTATTATTTTTAGCAAAAACGTGCATGTGAATTTCGTAATGAAAATGTGGGAAGAATGAAAATGAGAAAAATGTAAGATTAATAGGTTTAAAATTTGTAAATGTTTTTGTTTAATGCTCTAATACTTAGTTAGTACTTTTCCAACAGCAAATAATTTTTCTAGCCTGAGCTAGAAGCAGTTCTCAGTATAAATTACCACAATGCTACAAAAAGTGATATCACACAAAAGTGGGTTATAGTAATAGAGCTTGCAGTAAACATCGGAAAATGTATTTAATGGTTGTGGTTTAGTGTGAAGGCGTACCTTAGTATGCGTGCAGTATCAGTGGCGAGCAATAGAGAACCCGTTGAAACGAGTCCTCATAACTTTTCATACCAAACACTCGTTTAATTCCTTAAATGTTTTGTCTTTAATAAATCTATTTACTCATTAAATCATGTTTGCTACCCATCGTTAACAACGAATAGAGAGTCATTAATCTTTCGAAAGTCCTTACTGTCGAATACCTCCAGCAAGATGAGTACTATATAAGTAAGTTATTGAGTGTTATGTTTCTTCGTCAAGAGAGAACATAAATTCTCAATTGCTTATTTTCGATTGAGTGTCGGGTTCACTTTCTTCTTTCTGTTCTTGTTCAATTTCTACATTTCCATAGTTGCTCAATCTACATATAATATGAGTTCTTTGTTCCCTTACGATGCACGACCGACTGTCGTGGTAGCGAATTGATATGACCTGGGTATGAGCCTTTTACAGCATCTCACCCCCTCCACTGTAGAACATTGGCACTTTTTCGAAAGCCGATCATGTTATACTAATGGGCACGTTCTTCAAAATAAATTTTGCTTCCACCGACAACCGAAGTTTATCAAAAGCGTTATAAAGACGTTGACGTAGCCGTAGACCGTCCAGTATTTTCTGTTTTTTTTTCCCTGTCAACCAACCGAATGTTAAAAGTATCCTCATGAGTGTTGGTAGAATTACACTTGAAAGGTTGTAAAGAAGCGAATTTGTAGCTGCTTTCACTTTATGAGCCTATCAATTTGTGTTGGCAGCGTTTGTATATGTATGTATGAATACAAACATTTCATAGCATCTATCTGAGCGCATGCATGTTATATTATAGGCAAACATGAGCTACAGCATTTATGAGTTATATGCTTTAATATCCTGTTAAATGGCTGTTAAGATATCAACGAGATGTCAATTGAATGTGGTTGACTAACAAAGGATGCGTGAGCTAAGATCACACGAGCATACACGAACTAAAGCGTTATATTTTGCTCAGGATATTTATTTATTTATTTAGTTTTTTTCATTTAAGAATAGCTACATGCATATATATATATGTATGTACAAGTATATCGTTATTAAAAAAGCGTCATGGTTTTATTACTAGCGTTGGCTGCAGGCTGATATGTTCATTTAAATAACGATTCTTAGAATGTAAATATATATATATTTATATTTACATATATGTATGTAGTTATATATGATACCTCACCTAATCATTGTTATTTGATGCTGCGATGTGATATCCGCTGTGGTAATTTGTTGATTTTATGAATCCATATGAGATGCTTCGATTAATCATGCGATGCCATGATTATTATGATGTGATAATTCTAAACTTATTGATGATGATCATATAAATTTTGATATGGTGTATAGTTTAATCATATATGTGATTTTATTAATCCATATCATGTGATTGGGTTAATCATGCGATGCTATGCATATCATGATGTGATAATTAAAAATGTATTGCATTATTAGCAAACTAAGTTGTAAGCGATTTAGAGCTTAATCGTATTTGGCGCAAAACATGATGTGCCGATATGCTGGTATTATAATTTGTGATTTGATAATGAAGTATATTTTGATGTGGTTAAAAGTGCATTTGCATTTGATGGTACAATAAAATCAATCTGAATTTGGTGGTCCAATATGCCATCAGGTTTGATGATTAGTGATTTTATGTATCCATATGATATTATTGGTATAATCATGCGATGCTATAATTCGTATGATGTGATGACCTAATCGTTTTGGCTTGTGCAATGCTACCACTCTAATCATGTGTGATAATTTGTAATAGATATGATGTGCTTTTGTGAATTATATCATGCCATATATAGCATGATGTGATAATTACTAGTCTTTAATCTGGTTTTAATATATTTGATTTTACACTGACATCCTCTAAATTTCATACTTCAATATGCTATCAGCTATGATAATTTGTAAGTTGGTCAGTTGTTAGAAGATTTTATTTGCGCGACAATTTTTAGAATTTACAATTTTTAGGCTTAACATGAATTGATAATATATTAATTTTTTTTTTCAAAGTTGTGCTAAGTTAAATCAAATTCAATGTGGCAAGAACATCATTATGCATTTTTTTGCTCTAACATGATATCATGTGTAACAGTTTAGATATTTGGTAAATAGACATGAAGCTTTTTTGCATAGTGGAAACATGAGGTCCTTTCTATAAAAATAATTTATTGTATTTATGTAATTGTTTCCAGGACGGTGTGATGCGAACATACTTTATATAGCACTATTTTATTATGTATTTCCTATTCCGATACGACAATTATGTCGATTTATTTATAACCTTCCAATCAAGCTAAGCTATGTTAAATATATCTAATTAACATTTAAACAAAATCTCTACCAAAGTAGTGCTACTAAAATTTCGAACCAAAAAAATTTCAATTGTAGGGATTACTAGCAGTTTTTAGCGAAAATAACTTAAACTTTTCTAAAAGCTTTTCAACATATTGTTCAACAGCTTTTCTTACATTCATGGAAAGTCAACAAAATCAAAAAAAGTTTCCAAAATATTTTGCTCACTTTGTTTAAGTAGATGATTATGGTTGGGTATCTGTCGGTATGTCTGTATGTCTGTATGTATGTCTACAATTTTGTGGTAAAACTTTAATGTGCACTAAAATGGAAGTAAAAATGAAATTCCATTTTTAACGCTTCACTTAACTGCACATTGAAGAGGAAATAAGCAATTTTCGTTTACACCCGAATGTTGAAAGTTCGTAGGTGAGAAGAGCATAAAAACCTCGATATGGGCTGATTAAGTGTGTGCGTAAATTTGTTACTATAATCAAGTACTTGAATGTATGTATATTGGTGTTTTTAAAAGAGTTGTGTGTCGTTATGTGACTATTTTTGAAGTTATTTCGAAAGAGTTTTGTTGTGCGGCATGGCTTTGATTTGCATTGAAGCCGCCAAAATGTTGAAGATTTGTTCAGTTCGGATTGTCTTGTATTACCAGAATTCTTATTTATTAATACTAAGTCCTGCCATAATCTACGTAGCTCACAAATGTGACTAATATTAAAAGAAACCAGCAACAAATATTTAGCTTCAAAATTCAGTTTGTAAAATTTTTTCTTAAAAATTTTAACTAACTGAAATATTACTTGTTCTTCAGATATGCAATTTCCAAAACTTAAAAAATAATTTAAATAAGTCAATTTAGTTCTTGAATATGTTTAACGTATTTTTTAGAACTTTCTACAAGTTGAAGTGTTTTCTCAGCTTAAAATTTTATTAAAAAACAAATGAAAAAAAAAATTGCATTTGAATATAAAGTTTTTACAGTATATATTTTTGAAAGCCAATTTAATCACTTTCTAATGGCACAAAAACTTTTAAAACCAGTTAAGCCCTTTCGCAGTTATCCCACAGTTTTCAAAAATGAAATTTCTTAAAAAAAAGAGCTTATATTTGTATGGATAAAATGTACCCTATGCAAAATTTCAGCAAAATCTGATATGTTCGAATAGAATGACTGGAAATTCATCACATATGATGTTTGATTAAAAACGCACTGATACACTCCTTTTGTTGCTTTCGTTCGCCCACAACACTTACGTTTTTGTTATGGTACATTCCACGAATAACAAACATTCTTTTGTTGACAGTAACTACGCTTTTATGTAATACAAGCTTACGTACATATGTATAAGTATTATCTGTCTGAGTGCTTTATGAGAGTATGGCGCAGCATTAATGGAACTAATTATCAGCACTTACAATTGTATATTACTACTCATACTACAACAATGGCTGAAAAATGAAATCTTTCACGGTTTTTTCTTTTTTTGGCGAATGTCTGATACGTGCTGAAGATGTGAATGTGTTTTAGGGATTTGCTTTTCCCGAAATTTCAATATATAATTCATGAGAGAATATGCTTTTTATTATTTGCATAAGTTGGAATTCGCAAGAAATAATTTCTGCAAAACAAATGTGTAGAATTAAAGCTACAAGTTTTGACCTTCGAAGCCTTACACAAATAAATCAATAAAAGACTGATTGTGTGACAAAATAATAAGCTGTGCTTTTAAATATAAATCCAGCTCTCTTATTGTGATGGCATTCGATTCGTATTTGGAGAAATGTTTTGTTGTTATAATGTTCCTTGAAAAATGTTTAAAATATTAAATCAAAAAAAAAAAAAATTGTTTAAATATCAGTTGGTAAATTCGAGCCGGCCAGCCCATCGAGTGTTGCTGGACTACCACACCGAAGGACCAAGAGGCGATTCCTGAGAAAGGCAACATCAAAGGTGGTTTGAAAAAGTTTTTTTTTAAAACGAGGTCTCCCATCGGCAGTGGTTTGGTAAACTCTCTGAGTATATTACTGCCTTAGAAGCAAAATATATATATTTTTTTTAATTTTAAACTAACTGCATCTAAACTGCTGAATTTGGAAATGTTTCAAAACTGAGTGAATTAGAGATTTTCCCCACAGAGTATTCTCCATGCATAAAACATCAAAGATAGCTATTTCACTCAGTTTATTTATTTATTTATTTATTTATTTATTTATAAATAACAAAGTGGGTGTAACTGTAAGACATGGTCTTTTATAGTACATCAGCGATTTTACTTACAAAAAACATGAGTAACAATGAAGTCTAAGTTCTTATATTAAAGATAATACTAATATTAACTAAAATTGAGTATTAGGAAAAAGAAAGATGAGAATGAAAGGAGGAATATGTATGTAGTATTGTTACATTTACATTAGGCTCTCTGAACTGAAGTAGTCATGAATCATACGTTTGTAGTTGGTCCTACGCAAAGCACCCTTGAGAGAATCAGGAATAGAGTTCCATAGCCTTACAGCGTGTACAAAAAATAGCCTCGAAGAGGATAAATAGAAATGTCTTGGAATTATAAGTTTACTGTGCCTAGAAGACTTGCAGAATTTAAGTTTTTCAAAAAGATACTGAGGTGTTTTGAGCTCAATGAGTTTGTACATATATATACAATTTCGTGCTGCCATATACTCAAAAATACTGCACCCGAGAACTTTGCGCTTCCATGAAGATATATGATCATATTTTTGCAAACCATAAACATAGCGAGTAACGTTGTTAAAAGCAACCTCAATTTTATGACACGACGCAGAGTCAAGTTTACTGTAAACGAGCTCGGAATACGTAATATGAGGAACAATCAACTGTATGGCTAGCTTTAAGCATGGCTGTAGAGCAGCTGTGCTTGGGTCGAAATCCAGATTGCAGTGGATTTAATAAATTATGCTCTTGAACGTAAGAAGAAATTTGTGCTGCCATCAAGGACTCACACACTTTAGCGAATGCAGGAATAATGCTGATTGGCCTATAATCACATGGTGCGGTGGCTTTACTTTTTTTGGCGACAGGAACAATCACAGCCTTTTTCCACTCCATAGGAAAGCACGACGTTGTGAAGCAGTGGTTGATTATGTGTGTAAGGGTTCCAAGGATAAATGGCAGTACAATTTTTACGAATTTCAAGGAAATCCCATCCTCTCCAATGGCATCAGACTTAATTCTCAGAAGCGATTTAAGGACATCTTCTTCTAGGACTGTGCAAAATTGAAATTCCCTCTCCGGTGGAGAGGAACTTTCGATTTGCAGAGGCACTGTTCCGTCCTGGCTAACGCTCGAATCACTAAAATACTTGTTCAGACTATCAGGGTCAATCTGACACTCAGTGGACTGCTTACCGTGTATGTTAAGGCTCTTTAGGTTACGCCATAAATGCTTAGAAGGTAGGGACGGATTTAGCTTCCTGTCACAGTACATCTGCTTTGCATTCCGGGTAGTAAAAGTGGCTTTATTACGAGCAATTTTGTACTGTGTCCAGGCAGTTTCAGTGTTAGTCTTTTTCCACTTCGTGTATAGCCTATTGCGTAATCTAATAGCAGACCTGACTTTGCTGTTATACCAAGGACAAGAACTTTTTTTAATTTGGACTTCACGTAGAGGGACGTGTGCATCAAATAGAGTGCGCAAAGTACTATTTATGTACATATGTTACTTCGTGTCTACTCGCACTTGCGTCCGTTGTATTTCTGGTGTCTTACTTTTTGGCTTCCTTATTCTCTGCATCGCCATCTGTAACACCCTTCATTTCTTTTATAACTTTTTCTCTCTTTTCATGTTTTCAAAAAAAAAATAAAAAATTTACTCGAGAGTTGCAATTACCACGTAAATGAAACGCTACCGATATCTTATAGCAATATCGATGAAACTTTTTGGCTACCAACAAATTATTTCCCATTTTAGTTGCTAGGACGTAACAGATATGTTCCGGATACGTGCACGTGTTTGGTTTCTTAAAACTTTAAAGTTACAATATCAGTCGCAGCTACGTTTTAGCGATTCTTTTTTGCTAGTGGGCTATTGATAGAGTTCTTACTCGCACACATTTTTCCAGTGATCTTTCACGTCTTCCTGTGGGTTTCTCCTTCCTTCCAATGCTGCTATATATATTCCCATAGGATTACAGCTACTTTCCCTTTCATTCCGTTTCTCTGCCTTCGGTATTTTGGGCACTAAGCAATTTTATTTGTCAATAACTCTCACCACATTGTTACCACCACATGCATGCCTTAATGTGTTCATCCTAATATGTTTCATTTGTGTTAAGAACTAAGCAAACCCAATCAACTTAAAGTCATAAATATGAAAACTCTTCCAATTTTGGAGTGTGACTTTTGCGAGAATGAACAATTGGTGCTAAATAATATAAATCCCATTGTGCGTGCTCTAATACCGTATTTAATGTTCTTAATCCTTTGGGCTTTTTAAGAAAATGAATAAACATACATATATAATGGTATGAGTGCTTATTCTTTTATTCCAAAATGACAAATATATTTTCGTATCTCAGTTATATGCGCTTGCATAAATAAATACAAGGCTATTTACAAACTTCTTCATTTGTATGTATAGGCATTGAAGAATGTGGGTGTTGCTCTAAGTGACCAGCAGCTCATGAAAAATATTTACTAAAGTGACAATTGTTTGTATACATAGGTACATATGTCCAGCAATGTGGAAAATTGATTCCTTGCTGAAACGTATTTTCGAGAAATCATCAACAATAAAATCATCAACAATAAAATCATCAACAATAAAATCACCTTTTAATTTGCACCGTTTTCATACAGCCACGTGCGTCTTTCATATGCGTCAATACAATTTTTTATATGTGACTCTAAACTTAAATTTTTTCTCTGTATTTTAAATTATTAAAATGTGAATTTAAAAAAAAACTGCCAAAGTTTACACAAAATTCAGTAATATATGTACATAAACTAAAATTAAAAAAAAACAAGTAAGGAAGTCTAAGTTCGGGTGAACCGAACATTAAATACCCAGCGTTAGTTTTCAGAAAAAGGGGGTGTAGTTTTCATCCGATTTCGCCCATTTTAAAAACCAATCTATTCCGAGCGTAAACAATAGCGAATTTGGTGGGCGCGGCCACGCTCCTTGCTTATAAAGCTTTAACCGCTTACATGAGCCAAAAGTACTCAATCGATCCTTTCAAGGGTTATAGCATGTCCTATATATAACTTTGGAAAAGAAGGCGTGCCATGCCAATAACTTTTAACGTATTTTGTGAAATTTTTGATATACGGATATATGTGTAATCAATATTTACATAATTTTAAAAAAGTGGGTGGTGGCACGCCCACGGATTTTCTTATGTTGTTTGTCCCTATTTGAAGATCAGTTTTCATTGCAGATCTTTATGATACTTTCACAGTGGCTTGTTAATAGTGAAATGTTGATATTTTGTTTATGCACTTGTGGGCGGTGCCACGCCCATTTTCCAAAATATTACCAAAAAACCTTTAAACAACACTAATAATCATCAAGTGAATGAGTGTACTAAATTTTAGCATTATATCTTTATCAGTTAAACAGATATTGCATATTCCGGTTTCCTAACTCTCGCTTAGAGAACTTTAGTACAAAAAGGGGCGTGGTCGTTCACCGATTTTTCTTATTTTCTGTGGTAGTACTCTACATAAACATAACATGCCTGGTACCTAGTTTCGTAAACCTATCTCACACCGTTCTGAAGTTATTAGCAGTCGAATTTGAAAATTGCTTGACTCATAAGTGGGCGGTGCCACGCCCACTTTCCAAAATTTTGCAAAAATAATGTAAAGAATATGAAAATTTATATATGTACCAAATTATATTATTATAGCGGTATCAGTCAATTAGATATGGACTTTTCAATATTTCCACCTCCTTTCAATATAACTTTTATGAAAAAGTAGGCGGGGTCGCGATGCGATTTCGTTTATTTTCTATATCTGAATTCAACACAACAATAGTATGCCCTCTACAAACTTTCGTTGTACTAGCATAAACTGTTCTGAAGTTATTAAGAGTCAAAATTTTAAAATTTCTTCAAATATATGTGGGCGGTGCCACGCCCCTTTTCAAAAAATTTGATAAAATCGGCCTTAGAACATCTAAATCAATACATACTGCAAATTTTATCATTGTAGCTGCTTCTGATATTGAATTAACCCGTTTAATACGTTTTTCGAAATTTTCGATATCGAAAAAGGGGGCGTGGTTATGGTCCGATTTTACCCATTTTCAATACCAATCTATTCTGAACCCAAATAAGAACGCATGCCGAATTTGGTGAAGATATCTCATTATTTGCTCAAGTTATCGTGTTAACGGGCAGACGGACGGACGGACGGACGGACGGACAGACGGACGGACATGGCTCAATGAAATTTTTTTTCGATCCTGATCATATTGATATATGGAAGTCTATATCTATCTCGATTCCTTTATACCTGTACAACCAACCGTTATCCCAACAAAGTTATAATACCCTTGTACTAGTACTAGTACGCTGGGTATAAAATGTGCAAAGTCTTTAAATTAATGAAAACTTTTTGGGCTAGAGTTGACTGGCACATTTGTTAATTTATACAAAAATGCGTTCTCAAAATATTTTCCAGAAATTATGTCAACAAAAATAGGCGATTTTGGTGCTCATTTAATAAAGTTTAATTAAGTTTCCTGAACGTTTTGTAAACTTTGAAACTGTTGTTTTTGTAGTTTCAGTTACAGAATTCACAATAGTTTAGAAAAAAATTTTTTTTTTTTTATGATTTCGTCAACCATATAAAATTTAACTACACTACTATTATTATGCACACAACTACATACATATATATATGTTAAAAAAAAAGGTGAGGGGAAAGTTTACAGATAAAAACAGTAATATAGATAAATTTGAAAATCATCACCATTTAATGATCCTTATCCGCCTAAGTGATTTTAACCTATCAAGCGTAAAAGTATGCCGGATAACGTAAAATGTGTGTCTTGAAAAATTCAGTGATATTTTAAAGCATTGACATTTTAGAAATTCATTTTGCAAACTTCATCATTGCTTTTGTAAATTGTGTCATTGAAAAACCTCCCCCTTCAAAAATTCGTTTGCAGATATTGGCAAGCATGTTATATTTACCACTATGCTTAAATTTATGCAGCTGTTTCTTCGATTTTTTCGTTTTCTTTAAAACACGCAATTCCTTTGCTCTTGTCACTTTGGGCTAGGGAGCAGGATATTTTTGCAAGTAAGCATCAGCCGGCAATAGATTTATTCATTGACATGAGCAATTCTGATTTATAGCTTAGAAAATTTAATAATGTAAATGACAGCATAAAAACTGTTATAATAAGCAAAAGCGGAAATTTTGAAATCCAAAAAAAACAAGACAGAAATAAAGCGCGAACGTCAATAACAAAGACTCTGTTATTTAAAAATTGTGTGGAATTTTTAGCGCATATTAAAGCAGGTTAGCAGCAGTATAGGTAAGTTGGACTTAAACAATGGATAGATTGTTCTTCAGATGCCTTCGAAAATTAAAAAGAATTATTTCACTGCATCCTTGTTTTTGTATGGAATATTTACCTATGTGACGCGCAACTTATTTTTTTAATTAAAAACAAAAACAAAATATGTGCACCGACAGAAACAGACTTAGTAACAATATTTTTTTACAAAGCTATGAAATCCTAGTATACGTAATACATACCCACCTATCCATCTATGTATATATGGCCAGTTTTTGTTCAACATACAGCGTGTTCGAAGCGTTCGCATACATTTTTTGATGCGCATTTCACCGCTTGTATGTACATATGTATTTTTTATGAGCTTTTGACAAAGAACGGGCATATTCAAAGTACTTCTGCTCTTCTCGTGTTTCATTCCATTTCGCGTTTTAATTTTCTAACTTGTCGTCAGCATTGCTGTTAATGGCGGTCTCAGCTGGTTTTGTGTATATGTACATTTGTATGTATGTACGATTGTATGTATGAAAAGTGTTTTAATAAACCTAATGAAAAAAGTTTCTTTGAAAGCATCAAAATATGCATACTCAGGTGTAGCAAACATGCATACAAGTCATAACATATGCGTCTAACTAATTGGGAAATGATTTGAATATAACCGCACGATGGTGTGCAATTCTGCGTATACGCAACATTTGTTTAAACATTTCTTTTTACGATGTTTGACGTTATTCGTTCTTAAAAAGTTTCGTTTAAGAAGTTGGGAAGGATAACGCTCAGGTGCATTATATACTTATTTGTGACTTATCAAACATTTGCTTTGCCAAACAAAAAAAAAAATGAGATAAAAAAGGCCAATATAGCAGAATATGCATGATTATAAAATAGACATAACATAACATAACATAACATAACATAACATAACATAACATAACATAACATAACATAACATAACATAACATAACATAACATAACATAACATAACATAACATAACATAACATAACATAACATAACATAACATAACATAACATAACATAACACAACATAACATAACATAACATAACATAGCATAACATGACATAACATAACATAACATAACATAACATAACATAACATAACATAACATAACATAACATAACATAACATAACATAACATAACATAACATAACATAACATAACATAACATAACATAACATAACATAACATAACATAACATAACATAACATAACATAACATAACATAACATAACATAACATAACATAACATAACATAACATAACATAACATAACATAACATAACATAACATAACATAACATAACATAACATAACATAACATAACATAACATAACATAACATAACATAACATAACATAACATAAATTTTTATTTGAAAAAGTGCACATTTTTAATATCACAAAAATTTTATTTCTATGATTTCATCACCATTTCCTGTGCCGACAATTCAGGCAATAGGGTATAACAAAAGAAAGTGGGCATAGATGCACGTCATATCTTATAAAAATGATACCAAAGATGGAAAAACGTGTGAAGCGTGTGGTTTAGAATGCTCGTAAATTCACCTGTCATCTGTCAACAGCATGTCATATGTTCAACGAATTGACTTTTCACCTTATGCGCCTATCAGACTCCAAAACGTTTTTGGAATATTTAAAAATGACGCGCAAAGCAATAAAAATGTGATGAAAAACATTTACCAAGGCATACATGCCACCTGCAACCACAGTCAGAAAAAAAAGTTAATTTAAAAAAAACAAAATTTTTTGTTATGAGGTATATGTATTTGCGCTTTCTTTTTGGCATAAAATTACAACAGTCAATCTGCTAGCCTGTAGATGCCAGCTACGTGTTAACTTTCTATGTTAGAAAAACACAAATTTGAAAACAAATAACAAGAAATATGCCGCTAACATATTCTTGTCGTCAAGCTGAACACATGTGCGCTGCATATTTAATTCACCAAAAGCTTAAATACGAGCACGTATTTTAACTGATGTCTCCCTGAAGCTGAAAGCCAAGTCAACACCCAGTAATCCGAATAGTTCCAAACAAACCTTAGAGCTTTGTACTCACCACTTCCAATGCGTAGATAACCATTAATCTTTCGATCTACCTTTTGCACGTATGCTTGTAGTGCGGTCTCATCGCAGAACGGCGGTGGAGGCGGACTAGTTTAGTGTATTTTCGTTAAGAAAGAGGATACTTCATTGAATATTTAGTTCAAAGCAGCAATCGCCTACAAGATCAATTACTTCTTGTATTTGTAGACTCCGTTCAACGTAACTGAGTTAAAATCAAATACTAATTTTTTTGAAATTTCATCCAGTTGAAGGGCTATTAGATTATATTTAAACTGTCGACCTGCTCCGACAAAAACTCTTATGGAGCAGCTAGCTTTTGTTATCAAAAGAATTATTCATCCATACCATCACAATTTCGTTCCAACCAGCTCGATTCTTACAAAATATATTTAATTTAATTTTCTAACTTTTCTGTCAAGTTGACCAGAATTTACAGACTCCTCTAAGGAATTAGATTGAATACCAAGTCTTATAACTTTTAGCGACTTCGGGTCGCCACCGGGCAGCCTTCCACATCAAAGCTTCTTTAAATATAAATCGATAAAACAGAAACCAGATCGACTATGTTGCGCTAGACAGCTGGCGCCTAACTATATAGTTCTATTAGTAAGGCTGTTCTATTTGAAATCAGAAAGCGATTACGATACACAAATTCACTCACTTTCATTAAAATACATAAGGGACCAACCTCCTTACTTGCTCTTTCTGAGAACACAAGTCAACCAAATGGAAAGCAAGAACAATTGAAGTACATCGCGGGAATACTTCCCGTCGGGCTAGCAAAACAATCTTTAAAGAGTACCAGCGAAAGAACGTATTTCCGAACAATGGTGCCACTTTGCAATGGAACAAAAGAACAGTGAGTACAGGGCGACATCTCACATCTCTGAAATTTGTAATCAGCCTTTGAAGGAAGCCCTTATACCACCAAGCTTATTTTATGGAGACTTCGCTAGAAAAATTAGCAATTATGGAGATGTACTTACATGTTTTGTTTGATCTTTAACACACTACTGAAGAGATGACACTATAACAAATAAAATGTAAATACAAATTCGTTTAAATTTCTGAATCACGTTTTATTTATAATTATTTCCTATTTATTAGCAATTTTATTAATATTTTTAGTCACATTGGGCTGATTTTTTTTTTTTTTAATTTTTTAGCCGAAAAAAAATTATTTTCTTTTTATCTTAATTTATTTTTAATATTTTTACAATTCTTGTGGTTTTCATTTAATTTGCTAATTAATTTTATTGTTGTTTTAATTGTTTCTTTATTATATTTGACTTTTTTCTCAATTTTATAAGCTTAGTTGGTACAATATAATTTCTATTATTGACTAAACATTACTCATATTAATAATTGCTGACAAATCATTGAATGAATGTATGTAGATAAGCGTTATGAAACATGTTTGTATAAACATATATATGTATAAGTGACTATGTGTGTCGTAGCGCATAATAATTGAAAATTTGTATTGAAATGGTGTTTGGCTTGGCTGTATTTTACATTAGACTAAACCGCAAAATAGGACCATATAATGCAAAAAATTACCCTCAAAATGAAAAACATCGCTGAATTAAGAAGAAGGGAAGGTTCGAAGCATTTCGGGCCGATTTCGGGATTGTTCTTATAACTTCTCAGTACTATTTCAGTTCCAATTTTTAGGGTAATATCAGGACTTTTTACTCGGGAGTTTCTTGGGATAATTTCAAAATTATTTTGGGATTATTTTGAGATTGTTCTTTGTACTGCTTAGGGCCATTACCGGGACATTTTTACGATCAGTACAAAATTGTATTGAAATCATTTTTGGAGTTTTACCGGGATCATTTCACCATGACTTTGGGACTAATTCGGGATTGTTGTTAGGTGTTCTTAGAACAATCTATTTATTATTTCAAGTCTGTTTTCGGCCACTTAGCAAATGTTTTGGTTTATTTTTTGGGACAATTTCAGAAGTGTTTCCGTACAAATAACACCGTTACATTTTGGTTTCCGGTATAATTTCGAAACCACTTTGGTACGTCACTTCAGGAGGGTATTTCGGTCCCTTAAGCCAGCATAAGCTGAGCATTGGTTGAGGAGCGAATTCTATTTGAAAGAAATATTGTAAATAAATATTTTCCAACAAAAAAAAATTTTTTTTTACCAAAATTGAAAGAATATTTTAGTTGAAATAAGGAGGAAGAAAGCTATAATTGACCAGGGATGACGGAAAATCGTTCCATTATAAATCTAGCATTCACCCTGTCGGAAGAACAGAAAATCAAAATAACTCTTTGTCACACCGTCCTTTCGTAGGACCACTCATGGAAGTAAAAGTTGAGCTTTTAATTGATCCTGTAGAAAATAATTTTCTTATCAGAGCCGAACTATACAGGTCCAATCTATTTCAAGAGTTTTGAAACCGTAGACCACCCAAATATTTAGTCAAGTAATTGTCAGTTCTCTTTAACTTCAAATTTACAGAGATTATTATGCCCATTTCTAAGGTTCGCAAAATCGGGAAGTATATCAGGTTATAGATGGAAAGCGGGTTTTCACTTAGTAGCAATTTGAGAAGTTATTTGCTCTGTCGAAGCACATCATATCTGTTCTAATATTTGGCTCGGATTCATTTGCTCTTGTCATAGAAAGATGTTTTAAAAATATGACATTGAAGTGCACTCAAATATGAGCAGAGGACAAACTATTGGCACAAGAAGTTATCTTTCAACACGCAGTTGCACAATGCCAACAGAGGGAAGCGGCTGGCATGCTTTGCTGAGGAATGTTCAAAACTGCCTTAGCGGTCATGGGTATTTTCGAGGAGGAAAATTATACTGTCTAATGTACATATATGACACAAGCTTATACAGCCTATTTAAAAACTATAGTTTCAGCTACTTGTATGAAATTGGTGCTTATTAATTTGCATGATATTGATTTTTCTAAAAAGTTAATCAATTTTGGAATGTAAGAAGAGTGAAAACAATAGAATTAAATAGAATGTAAGCTAAAAATATCGCATTGTTTATATTTTATGTATTCAAATTAAAATCTATTTTTATGCTACAGATTTTATACAAATGCTATTGTTGTATGGAAAATGTATGATAAAATTGTTTTGATAATATAATATTGCATTAATTCGCTATTGTTTTGTTCTATTTACATGCATACATATACATATGTATATGTTTAAATTCATTTCGTTTGCTTGTACATAATCCCCTGTACCAGGCAGGTTCTGTAATTCACTTTCGAGTGAAATTACGTGTTGAGCCTATGTTTATAATATGGTTAAAGCAAGCAAATCCGAGTGAAAGTGAATCACAGAACACCCCTGGTAATTTTCTTTTCGTATGTCTTGACAGCTTGCATATTTTTGTTTTCAAAAGTTTAAAAAATCTCTAATCTATTTGTATCGCTATGATTACTCCACTAATGCATATTAATCCATTTATATATATATATATTTACATATATTTACACACTCTTAGCTTTAAATATAGATAGTTATACATACATATATACATATACATTTATAACGAAACTCTGACTTACACACTAAAAGTTAATTATTAACTAAATTTAAGCTGATTATGTCTTTTTGTTGTTAATTTGTTTTTGGTTTTGCTTTGTTTTATCAATGCCAAAAGTAAAATTAGAAATTTATGTTGAAATTACGTATATTTATAATAGTTTTGTTTAGTTTTATCTCTCTAAATAAACATTTGCTTTTGCATATTTTTAGTTATTTATCTTTCTACATTTTTTTTGTTGTCTTTTTGTTTTATCGCTCATTTTGTGGTTGTCTAACACAATACTACTCTTAATTGTTAAACAAAATTTTTGCGCATGTTTAGCAAAATTTTACTTATTACATTTGGATTTAAAATAAATGCAGAGTTTTTTGTGGAAGAGATTTATATAAGCTTTAAGTTGTAATGATTAATTTCGGCAACAAAAAAAAAAAAAAAAAAAAAACATTCTATAGAGTTTTTTCAAAAATGTGCGATAGGTGGATAAATTAAAAAATTAAGTATTCGAAAACTTTTGCTACGCCATGGTTTCTAGTGTACTCAAAATGGAGTTTCAATTAAGGTACAATTTAAAAAAAAAAAGAGAAAAATTTACAGAGGCACGCTTTTATCTTTTTTGGGGAAACTTAGTGCATTTGCTTCACACACATGTATTTATTTGAATAGAAATATTTCTAAATACCACATTTTAAATATGTTTATCTGTTTTGTGTTATAAGATTTTGATAACACCATGTTTTGAGAATTTTCGAAGTTCCAGGCTGTCTAGCAGTAAAATTCTAATAAAAATTAATTGATTTGTTTCCGAGATCCATAAGTTAAAACCAACAGAATAAAAATCTTAAAGTGGTTCAGATGAACATATTCCCTACGTCATCTACAATAATTATTTCCCAGAAATAGACACAAATTTTCGTATCACACTAAACATCGAGAGCGGAGTGGAAGGTGACCTTATCTCTACATATAAATATATATTGTAAATACTCAAGAACAATTTCAAAGAGAAATGATTATAAGCCAAATCAACCGTTTTTTTAATTTTTGTTTGTCTGTTTGTACATTTGAACGCACATAACTCAATAACGGCTAAACGGAATTGAATGAAACTTACTAGACATTAAGCTAAAAGTCAGAAATGTCAGTTGTGTCCATAGTTCCAATTTCGGATATATCGACCAAAATGTGAAACAATGTAACCCAAAATTTCTTGATGGAGCCGGAGAAGTTATGGCGCTTGTGCTTGAAGTTCCCCTCTCTTTAGCAATAAAAACTGTAACAAATTGATGAAAGAATAACTATAAAAATAAAAAAAAACTTTTAATATTTTATAAAAAAAAAAAATAATAATGAATTAAATAAAAACAGTAATATTTTTAATGCCAAAAAAAAAATAAAAATGTATTATGCTTAGCACAGTAAAAAAACATGAATACTTTTTGGATACAAATTTTGGCTTCAAGCTCATTCATAATAACATTGGCTTGCGTATTTTTTAATTAGAACTTTTTTCGATAGAATGACATGTTTTAATTTTTTTTTTTTCATGAAATCTTTTAAAAACATTTTTTCCTCTAGTTGACATCTCCTGTGAAATTTATTATTCTAAAATATTATGGTCTAACGCTCGATTAGAGAGTAGAATAGCTTAAACTGAAATTTCCATACAAATTCAAAAGCAGACAGAATTTTAATTTTCAGCAATTTGGCTTTGAAACTGCAATATTTCTTCTACTAAGCCAGGTAAAAAAACAAAAAAAACCAAATAAGTACAACATTGAAAATCCCTACTTACTACTTAATGCAAGCTTACTCCGCTATTACTTAAAATATTTTGCTTACTTTTATGTTCTGTTTGCAACAGTGATGTACACGCCTAATTTATGTCTCTTTTATGCTAATTATATTACATAAATAACCTCCCCCCCCCACCCCTATTTACACCTGCGTACCATAATACTACAACGACACATACTCCGCACCGCCACCCGTATCAGCAATCAACGAATTACCGGTTGCCGTCGCATTGCTCTTGAGCTGTTGCTGTTGTTGACAGTCTTGCTTCTGTTGTTGTTGTTGTTGTAGCTGTTTCAAATTACGCGCTTCCTCAATAAAACGTGTCTCATCTTCCACATCTTCCTCATCCTCTTCGTCGGGTAGTGAGAGTGTTGAATTGCCACTTGCCGTTATGCGCCTACCCATATTATCATATTTCAGAGCAACATTGCTTTTCGCTGATGACGAGTTCGCAGTAACACCTTTTACTAGCGGACGCAGTGGTGTTGCATCCATTGAGGTTGGTGGTGTACTACAAGAAGGCGGTGGCGGCGATAGGGTACCAATACAGGTGGCACATGCTTTGGCATTGAGCGCAGCTGCTTGATTATGATGGCATTGCGCAAGCGCCGCTGCAGCTGCTGTTGGTGGTGGCGGTGGTGGTGGTAGGCCAACAATATTAGCAGCATAGGATTGACGTTGTTGTTGTTGTTGTTGCTGCTGCTGCTGTTGTTGATATTCCTGATAACCCTGACTGTAGGTGGTGTCCAAATTGTGATACGAAACAATTTCATCGTGTGGATACAAATTCGTTTGTTGTTGTTGATGCTGCTGCTGCTGCTGCTGCTGCTGCTGCAATGAGTGCTGATGCTGTAGCGTCGAATCCTTTTTGAGTATGCCACGACGTTGATGATTGCGCGGCAATGTTGCAAATGATGATACATTCACCGCTGTTGTTGTACCGCCTGAAGGCATAAGCGTATTTGTAGCATTCGTCATTATGCTGCCGCTTGTTACACTCACGCCCGTCTGCACGCCGCCACCACTGCTGCAATCGTTGCTCAACTGACGCTTTGGTATGTTCAACAAATCCGGATACATATTCATATCCGCACCATCTAACATATCCTGCGTCACTGAGACGCTTATAAATATATTACCATAAGCTGGATTGGGCACAATGTTTGAACAAAATTCAGGCGGTGGCGGAAATACGCCCACATTCAATGGAAACTCCTCGGGTATGGCGTTTTGATGCGCCGCCGCTGCTGCTGCCGCCGCTGCACTCACCGCCGATGCCATTGACGTTGGTATGCCAACAACGCTGCACGTGCCATCGGCTACAGCCATTAGTTGTTGACGATTTTGTATGATGCCACCACCACCGTTAGCGCCACCTGTTATATGCGCATGATGTTGTTGCAATTGTTGTTGGTGCGCTAGCTGATGATGATGATTGTGATTGTGATTGGTGGCGACGGCGCGCATATTATCAGTGGCATGTATTTCGATTGGCTCAAAACCTATCACCGATTCGGTTTTACTCATTGTTGTTGTTGTATTGTTATCCAATGCGCAGCTGTCACCACGATCGGCTGTTGTTGTTGTTATGCTTAAATCAAGCAATTTCTTTTCTTGATCATTAAAGCTAACACTCGGCTTAACACCCGATTTCTTCGGATGTCGTCGTTGTCGCGTCGTACGTTTACAAAAACAAACAACAAACGATATGAGAATGAGCAGAAAGATAGTGCCAAATGTGCCCATTATTAGGCCAAAATACCAAAAAGTCTCTGGCGTTTTCACCAAAACATGTTGCACAATCTCTGTCAAATAAATGCTGATATTCTGTGTTGCCACGCCCACCACATTCGCGCCTATGCAAGAATATATGCCAGCATCCAAACTGGTCATATTAAATATCGTCAAATTACTCCACAACTTATCGGAGCTAATCGATTCAGCATCAAAGATTACATTGTCATTGTCCAATATCTTGCCATTCAACTCCCAAGTGACCTCGGGCAGCGGATCACCATAGAGCAAACAGCTAAATGTCGCATTACTACCAATATCAATATTCTGTACATCTTCATTATTGAAAAGCTCAACTTTTGGCGCGCACCCAAATTGCTCCTCATCCACATGCTCCCATTGCTTGTCCTTCTGCGTTGGCGGTCCTTTGCACAACAAACTAATGCTATTCAATTTACTACGCACATACCAATTGCGAAACTTGCGCAACTTACAATTGCATTGCCAGGGATTTTCATCCAGTACCAAAGTTTTGAGATTTGTCATATGCTGGAAGACATATTCACTGAGACTTTCAAGTAGATTATTTTTCAAATATAAAAACTCCAACATATTCAAATTCGCCAATGCCATTGGATCCACATACGAGAGCAAGCAATTGTGCAGGTCGAGCGTACGCAAATGTGGTAAAATTGGAAATTGATAGGCCACCAATTTTTTCAATGGATTCCCATTCAAGTAGAGTATTCTCAAACGATCGTTGCCCATAAATGTATCCTTGTCGATCATTTCAATTTTATTATCGGACAAATCGATTTCCACCAATATTTTCAAATTACGAAAAGTCTCTTTATGTACATACTGCACTTCGGATTTCTTCAGGTAGATGCGTTGTAAGTTAAGTAGTCCAAGATTTGTGAACTCCTCCCGATTTAGATAGGGTATATGGTTGTCGTTCATGACGAGCACTTGCAGCTCGGTGCTAAGCGTTGTTGGTATTGTGGTGAGTTGTAGTGAACTGCAGATGGCTGATTTTTTGCCATTCGTCCATTTGCAGGTACAATTGGAGGCGCAACTGGCCGACCAATCATCGGCATAAACGACATGTGGCAGCAACATTAGTAGAATGTTGAGCACGAGAGAAACTGAAAAAATAGATAGAAAAAAAATTGACGATTATAGATAATCATACATTTTTACTGAAAAAAGTTAGTCAACACAGAAAGAAGATAGCTAGCGAGCATGAGAGAGGGAATTAATTGAATTACAGAAAGAGAGAGAGAGAGAGAGAGAGAAGGCAATAACTGCGATAGAAAGAATGTTAAATAGGGAGCGAGAGGGACTGGAGATGGAAAAGGAGAAGAAATAGAATTCAAGTGCTTTATTAGAGAGAGAGAACCAATTAATTAGAGCTAGAGTTGAATAGAGCGAGAGGGACTTAAACAAAGATAGGGAGAAAAAAAGATTAAAGGTATTTCTGGAGAAATATTTGAATAAGAAGAGGATATGAATAATTTAATTAAAGGCGAGTTCCACAGAGAGCGCGAGGAACTTAAAGAAATATAGAAAAACATTTAAAATATTTAGGGAGAAATAGTTGAATTAGAGGGAGAGAGAAATAATTAATTAAAGGGATTTTTAAATATAGAGCGGTGGTGACTAAGAAGACCATAAAAATGAGAAATATACTTGGGGAGAAATAATTTAATTAGAGGTGGAGTTGCACAACTAGCGATAGTAACTGGAAGGTAGATAAGGAAGAGGGACAGCCTTAAAGTACTGGGAAAAATAAAGTTTTAGACATGGGATAAAAAAAAGAAGAGAAAGTGTGAAAAACATAGAGAGAAGTACGGTCTGCTTTCTAAAGTAAGTAAAAGAAATCAGGAATAGATAGATCGTGAGAGAACTGCAGATAATGGCGAAAATTGGTGGAAGATATTTACAATCATAGGGAATGTGTGATGAATTAATGAATAAAATCAGTAGAAAAGAGTATACACAAATGAAGCGGGATTTAAGTAAAGGCAGAATAATTATTAAGAGAGAGTAAAAGGAATAAGAAAGAAGTTACGATAGATAAATAATATGGAAGTAATAAACATAGAAAAATAGATGGATACGAAGTTAGAAGGCAAGCAGACATGAAAAATAGAGGATGAGATAAGGAGATCAAAAAAAGTGAAGATAGAGGTACACAATGTGAGAAATGAAAAGAGAGTCAGAGCAAACACAGGGTGAGAAAGCAAGTAGAATTAGTTTAAATTTAATAATGAACTTCAAATATGAAACTTGGTAATATTTTTATGGAATATGCTCAAGCCAATTAAAAGTGAAATAAGCATTTAAGGAGTTAATTAAAAAAAGAAATGCTTTGCTTAAAAAATAAATTTATAACAGCAATATTTTTGAGATTATTTTTCTTTTTGAAACACAGCGCTCCAAATCTATAGACAAAAAATTGTAAATTGGAATTAAACATTTTTGTTGGCAGTTTACGCTGTGCACTCACGTGCAACAACCTCTCCATATATGACCGTAAAACGATATGAAATCAATGTGAATTTTAACATATCAATAGCAAAGATTTCGAAGTGCAACAACTTTTTTTGTAACTGTCAAACATAAATCAGCGTAAAATGCAATGTTGCAACATGTGCTGGACCAATATTCATACAACATATTTCCAAGCATGTGAGGGAAAAAATTGCAAACATTTGCACTTTAAAGTTGATGTGTGCATGGGTGTGCCAGGGGAGTATTTAATTTGTTGGTACCCCAAGGTTGAAATTTGTTAGCACGGCAACTATGAAACAAATGATGGAAATGTTGAATGAATAAGAATTATAATAAGTAAGTAGAGGAGGAAGAAGAAACGCCTTGAAGAGATAAGAATTTAAATACAGACAGGTTAATAATGGGAATACTAAGCAGTAAAGGTACAGGAATGGAATGAAAAATGAAAGAGGAAAAAAATAACAAAAGTTCCGAAATGTATGGAGTAAGTTTGGTCGTAATAGTACAAGAAGTAATGGAAATTAAATTAAAACTTGAAATAAGAATAACAAATATTTCCGGGAATTCCAAAAAAATAAAAATAATACCCGCTATAGTACATACCAATAGTTTTCTTAGGCACTCTTTGGTCCTAAACAATGTTTGAATTGGGACTTTATTAAAAAAATGTTGAGTCTAATATAAAAACTAATCATCAATTATCAATTAGCAAAAGCCCCAAAGGTTTTGGGGAGTGTTGTCGAAATAACAGTCCTTGGCCGGATATGAATCCGGTACGCTCCGGTACTCCCTTGCTGTACTGCCCGACTGTGGTGGGAGCGATTTGGTATGACCAGTGCAACCTTCTAGGTCATGTCATCCCTCCTTCCGAAATTAAAGAAGAGATGGGTAATGAGAGGTGCGAGGCATAATATCCGTAGATCCACCATCGTTCATTAAGAGGGCTCTTTTTGGGTTCAAAACAATCCCTAGATATTTTGAAGTAGATTTAAGTTTTAAAATAATAAATATTTGATCCTATTTTATCTAGAAATATTTTTGATGCTATTTGCCTATAAACTTCGATAGAAAAGTGAAAGCTGGGAGAGCCTGAATTAGAGTAAATTTGAAAATTGGCAACAACTTATGAATTTAGCTCAGACCTGTTAAACAATAATAAATAATCTTCATGATAACGGTTTAGTTAATTATTTTCCTGACAATTCATTTAGAGATTGATTAAAATTACTTAAAATATTTAATGATTATTTTCCAACTGATTTAAAAATAATCAAAAAAAAAAAAATAAAAAAAAAAAATTATCGAAAGTAATCAAAAAAAGTCGTTTAATCAAAAAAAAAAAAAATTATTATATTCCTGAGAATCTATTTAGAGATTGATTAACATTACCTAAAATATATAATGATTATTTTCCAATTGATTACAAATAATCAAAAAAAAAAAAATATCAAATATAATGAAAATTAAAAAAAAATTGTTTAATCAAAAATAAAAGAATTATTAATAATTAAAAGTAATCAACAATTTCTTTAAGTACAAAAAAAGGAAAGAAAATTAAAAATAATCGAAAGTGTTCTGAAAAAGTCTTTTTTGATAATACTTTATTATTTCTTATTTTTCTTTTACATTTTTAAAATTTTTTTATTTTTTATTTTTTTTTTATCTTAATTATATTTTCCTTTCCATGAAAAGAGTTAAAATAAGCATTACGAATTAAAAGTTTTTAATTTGTTTTTAATATTTAAATTTTATTTTTTTCTTAATCGTTATCAATTGCCAATAAATAAATTTAACAGATCTGGGCAAGCCCTCACTTGACGTAAGGTCTGAGTTAATAATATGAGTTTTTGGAAGGACGAAGAATTGCAGATTTCTTGCAAACCATCTAGAGATGATGTCGGCTAACTGCAAAAGACTGCACATCTTAAAAGTAAAAAAAGGAAATTTGATCTATTTTCTAATTTCTTGTGTTCATATTTTGTCTCCGTGCACCAAAGTGCCTGCCCAGCTCTCTTCAAAGGTAAGACGCCACTGTTTGCAATGTACATTTGTTCATACATATATTGTCATTCACACTCTCTCTTCTGTACTCACCTGACAAGCAAATTGCAAAACAATTTCTGCTCATATTTGCTGGCATTGCCTTCGTTCACACGCTGTTGCTACGATTGTTCTTCTCTTATTTTATGATTGTGTTGCTTTTTTTGTTTTTGTGTAGCCTGCACTGATTTTTGATTTTCACCACGCTTTTTTGTATATGTTGCACCCGCTTTACGTATGAGAGTTGCAAAATTATTGTTGCTACGTTAAGTGTGGCATGCCTCTATAGGCTAAATGCGTACAACAAAAACAACAGCAACAACAAATCTACAGCTGCGTATCTCTGTAGCAGAGTAAAGACGTATTGAAACAGATGAAAAGTAAATGGATAAATGTATAAATGTATATTCACGATACAACCAAGTGCCACTAGCTATTGCCTGGGATCGTAGCTGTATATACTATGGCGGACACCGTGGCGTATGAGTAATCTCGCAGCTACTGAGGTATGTACATACATACATATATTTGTTCGTTGATCGCTTTTATTTACGTTTCTCCGTTTGCAAGCGGAAATAGCGCAGCAGCTTTTGGCCTTGTTGACGATGCGTTATCAGCAAAGTAACGGTGTAGCGTGCATGCAATATTTTCTTTGTTGTTGTTGCTGTGGCTTGTCATGCAAATCAGCAACAATGCTGTAGCCAGACCAATGCAAACCGTTACGGCGCACAAACGTGAATTGTCGTAGGCAAGCGTGTCGTTGCGTGGCTAGTTGTTGTTCAAGTTTTTTTTGTTTTTGCAATGTTTTTTCTTGTGCTTTCGTGTCAGTGGTGATGCTGGTGGTGATGTTGTTGTTCTTGTTGTTATTGTTGATTTCGTTCGTTTTGTTCTTGCTGGCTATGCAAATGGTGGTGCGTTTAAGTTGATGAGAATTGATGAAATTTGTTATCAATTGTTGTTGTACGCAATGCAAGCTGTAACGTATGTTGTTTTTGTAGTTGTAATAGGTGAAATAATGGCACTGCTGCTGCTGCTCCTGCTGCTCAACTCGCTTTTGCAATGCCATCAACATCACTGCCGCTGGCTGTCACTTTGTAAGCCTTTGGCTATTTCTCTTTTGAGTGCTGCTCGTTTGTTTGTTGTTGTTGTGGCACAGTATGTTGCTGCATGTACACTAACAAATTTGTTTTTTCTGTTTTTTTTTGCTTCACTTCTTCGTTCAATTTTGTAACAATTTTTTGCTTCGTTTTTTTGTTGTATTGAAAAAATTTTACTATTTCATTTGTTTTCGTTACTGTCAGCTGCCCTACAACTCAGTAGCAAACGTATTTCATTCGTTTGCTTTAGTCTTTTTCCAGCATACCACATGTTGCCCCTTAAACGTGTGTACATACATAGATACAATCTAGATGCGTATGCTTGAAAGTGCGCTTTCACACGTTTCACTTCGATTGTTGTTTTGCGATCAACTATTGAGCAACTGAATTGGCAATTTTTCCTCCATTCAATCACTCACTCACACATTCATATTTTCGTTTGCGCGTTCGCTCAACTATACACTGTGATAGATATATTTCCATTTCGTTTAAATTATCGTCCTTTTTGCAAGTTTCCATTTCCTTAGTCAGGTGACGATGTTGTTGAAACATCTGTGCGCCATGCCACACACACACACATTTGCTATTTTTGCACACAGCTGTTGTTACAAAGACCCCTTTAATGCATGTCCGTTATATTTGTTATGTTTCGTTGCACAGCAAGCTATTTTATACACTCTCTTGTATCTGTTATGTTGTTGTAATATAAGCTTTTACTTTTTTCTTTCTCGCCTTGTCCTAAGCTGTTATGCTCCGTCTGCGGGATCTGCAATTCAAAGCAAACAAAGACGAAAAAAGTTAATGTAAAAATAATATAAAGCTTGTATTATTTTTTTCTTGTTGTAAATATCAGCGCATGTGTTGCAGAATAAAAGAAAATTTAATTTTTTTCGTTTAACAAATGGATGTTGGATATTGTTGGACACAGTAAGCGCGTGAGCAATCGATGCGTTATAATTCTATGCTTACGTACGCATTGTGTGCTGCAAGGTTGCATAATGGTCGCATGCGATAGACGTCGACATCATTGAGTAGAGAAATGTTTTGAGAAAAGAATAAAGTGGAGAGACTTATAAATATTTATTTGAGATATATTGAAATATTAAATCTATCGATTGATTTCTTATTGAAAAATATCTAAATTAAAGATTTATAGCTTTGCAACAAGTTAGCGGTACTGCAAAGACAAGGACGGAGAGTGGACCATAAGCTGTTTTAGGAAATAGGGTGTGAGGAGGATATCGTTAGAATTGGAATGAGAATGATATTGGTATTTAGGATGGAAATGGAAATGAGAATACTAATGGTAATTTTAATGGTAATGGTAATGGTAATGGTAATGATAAGGGTAATGTTAATGGTAATGGTAATGGTAATGAGAATTAGTATGGGAATGCTAATAGTAACCAGAATTGGAAAAGGTAGTGGTAATAGTAATGGGTATGGTAATGGTAGTAAGAATGGTAGTGGTAATGGGAATGGGTATGAGAATGAGGATGGGAATGTAAATGGGAATGGGAAAGTTAATGTAAATTAGAATGGAAATAGTAGTGGTAGGGGTAACAGCAATGGTAAGAGTAATGGTAGTGGTAATGGGAATGGGTATGGGAAAGTGGAATAAGAATTGTTTTTATATTGAATTGACGACGAAAATTTAAGCCGTTGTAAGCAAAAAAGGAAAACATTCATGTATGTATGTCAATTCGCGAATAAATGAAATAGAATTTTTATAGTTCTATTGTGCTTTTAACTCATTTTCAAAACCTGTAGAGCTTTATCTCGATTACTAAAATGTTGTTGAAAACAGTTCAATTGTTTTAAAAGCGCAAGTGATAGAGAAGACGGCTCTCAAAGCCTATGACTATAGAACTACTAGTACACCACGAAAGATACTTATATAGCTGGCAATCAAGCTTTCCAGCAACAGATCAACTGCAGCTCAGTTTGAAGTTAACTGCACTCATCAAATAGTTAACGTTATAGTCATTCACTAGTTCCCATCAAGAAGTGCGTTTAAAAGTAATTCAGATATACGACATCTCCTTAAACACATTCCTTTTCGAGATGCAAGAAATAAGTGTAATACATAAAACTTAAATTAAATAAATACAATTAAAGATCCTAGCAATCTCTAAGAATTGCACATCAACTTTTTCACTACACACATCTCTTTTATATTATTTAATTTCCTGCTAGCAAAGACTGAGCAGCGAAAGCACATAACTGCAATTTATATTCTTTACGTTATTTAATGTTTTCTTTTTGTTTTTATTCCGTTCTTGTTTCAGTATTTCTTTATGCTTTGGCGATGCTTCTAAATCTAACCATAAGTCTTACTGATGAAATGCAATCGATTTATTATGTCATTTCAATTACGAACCAAATAAATACCACTCCGTGACACAACAATAACAACAACAACTAATATTTACTTGTAAGTATCCGAAGAGCAGAAGGACACTCACAGCAGGAAGCCACATATCCAATGCAATAACTCGTACGGTTAGCGCATCAGAAGCAGATAGAGCAAATTGCATTTAAATACCTTCACGTTCACTCACACACACACATCACGCACACATGCACATAGTTACTTAAATATATATGAACATATATCTGTGGTGAGACAATAGTTATGTTTCTAGTAAGAGGTAGTAGCATTTGTTACAAGTTATCGGTTTGCAACGTTCGCGTAAGAATAAATTTTAAGGCTGCGGAAGGGTAGTAAGTTTAAATTCAAAGTGTCTCAGAAATATGTTATCATAATAATTTCCCTACCTCTTGGAATACAAGTCAAAAATTAGTATCAAAGTCTAAAAAAACTTCATTTGAAAAGTAAAATATTTTGTGAATGGTAGTAGCTTTTGAACCTGAAGTGCTGCATATTTTTATTCATGAATACACGCGATCAATGTAAATGTGGGTGGCAAAGAATTTATGGATGCTGTGAAAAGAAAAAATGTTTTATGTAAGTAGCATATGTAATTGCTGGTCGCGTATTTGTTGTTCGCCTCTGACAAGCAACAGCAAAAGACAATCATAAAACATTCATCTTAGTCACATGTCACAAGCAAATATACACGCATGTAAAGTTTAATATTTATTGTTCATGAATAAATGTATACAAGCAGTTATGTATGTACGTGTTAGTGTACACTTCCAGCAGCACTTGGTGTAGGGCCTTTCTTTTTCCAAAGCCGATTTGTCTAAGACTTTGGTAAGTATAGTACACTGGGGAGCTAGGACAAACTGCGCTCTGCCAAAAAGAGGTTTTTGTAGAGTTTATTTAAAAAATTATCTATTTGCGATATTCAGCTTGCAAATTTAAGTTTTTATGGGAGATACCGAGCCCCCTTTGCATTGCTATTTTATTTTATTTTATTTTATTTTATTTTATTTTATTTTATTTTATTTTATTTTATTTTATTTTATTTTATGTTATTTTATTTTATTTTATATTATTTTATTTTATTTTATTTTATTTTGTTTTATTTTATTTTATTTTATTTTATTTTATTTTATTTTATTTTATTTTATTTTATTTTATTTTATTTTATTTTTATTTTATATTATTTTATTTTATTTTATTTTATTTTATTTTATTTTATTTTATTTTATTTTATTTTATTTTATTTTATTTTATTTTATTTTATTTTATTTTATTTTATTTTATTTTATTTTATTTTATTTTATTTTATTTTATTTTATTTTATTTTATTTTATTTTATTTTATTTTATTTTATTTTATGTTATTTTATTTTATTTTATATTATTTTATTTTATTTTATTTTATTTTGTTTTATTTTATTTTATTTTATTTTATTTTATTTTATTTTATTTTATTTTATTTTATTTTATTTTATTTTATTTTATTTTATTTTATTTTATTTTATTTTATTTTATGTTGTTTTATCTTATCTTATTTTATTTTATTTTATTTTGTTTTATTTTATTTTGTTTTATTTTTTAATTTATTTTATGTTTATTTTATTTAATTTTTTTTATTTTATTTTATTTTATTTTATTTTTCAAATACCAACAACTGTTACCCTGATACAGAATATAATATAGTCATTATTAAATACCGCCTACCCTTACAGCAAACTGTTAATGAAACAAACATACAGCTGGTTTGCCAAAGTGACAACCGTAGTCATTGTTTAGTTACAGGAAGTGTGAGATTATTTTATATGTCGCTTACAAAACAAATTTAATTGTCAAGTGCATTTGTCAACACTAAAAATAGAAGTCAGCACGACTGAGGAAGGCAGTGGGCGCTAAGGTGATTGAGTGGATAGCGACGAAGAACAAATGTCAAGTTGACAAAAGAACAAAGTCCAAGAGCAGCATGATATGAGTGAAGTGCCAGAAGAAGTCAAGCTGATTGTAGAAATTTTGGTTTGTAAACTTAGTCTTTTGGTTCTGTTTATTTGCATTGCTGGAGACTTGAAGTTATTAACTACTAGATTGTTTGGTTTAGTTACTTAGTTGGGTAGCAATATTTAGTTTCTTCGTTTTTAGTACGGCGATGGTGGAATATAGTTGTGTGTCTATAGGAAAAATGTTTAAGTATAAGAAGAGTTTGTAGCTGAATACTATAAATTACTTTACAAAAAAGAGATAAAAGCTAAAATGAAATAAATTCATATAGATGTTACGAGTTCTTTAAGCAGGAAGGCTGTAGAGGGGGTAATATGAGCTAGATGATTTCATGTGGGCATATTCGTGCCTATCTGTTGCTGATTTTCCTACAGGGTCAGCAGTATGTGCACTCCCGTATTTCCAGGAAAATACTTTAATTTCGAACTTGTACCACTCATGTTTATTTGAAAACACAGCAAAAACCTGTAGGCAAATGGAGGTATAGCCTAAAAATAGAAAACTTCCCAGAATAAAAGTGAGCAAAGCACATCAAAAGGAAAACGTTAGGTCGAAATTCTGATAAAATCTAGCAGTATATATTTAGAATACAGAACATATGTATGTAAATTAAATAAATAAATTAATAACGTTTAAATTTCTCAGTAACGACACCCTTATACGCTCTATAAAGTTGCCTCTGACCATAATTTCAAAAAACTTCAAAAAGTCAAAGGCAACCCAAACTATATTTCCAACAACTCAGTGTGATACTACCTCTTCTGCTCCAAAGCACCAGTGCATCTGGTTATACAAATGACAGCATGAACGTGATGAATAATTTGCATTTCAAATTTCTTTCTAAGCCTTTTCTTAGAGTCAACTGCCATCAAAAAGTGCACTCATTCGTTCATAACTGGCACTTGGTCACGACCACGGCGTTTGTGAAGTTCATAGCGCGAATGTGAGCTTTGGAATGCAGCAACACAGAAAGATTCCTAAATATGAAAAAATACGACAAAGTTGGCGAAGTCTTAAAGCAAGACATATAAATACAAAACTTAATTTTTAGCAGTAAAAATAAACAAGAATAATGACGAGAAACTAGTAGAGCTTTTATATGGCTTCCTCATTCAACAAAAACTCCGGCTCATTTATGAAAGTTTCAAATTTCCATATGCATACTTTATTTTGCTTTTCTCTTATTATACTCATTAATCCAAAAGCTACAAAACAGAGCTGTCTAATCGAGAGTAGAGGGAAAGAAGCTTCCATAAATTGTAGTAAACGGCGCAAGCCAATGTGGGCACTGACAAATTAAGTAAATGCAAAATGCTTGTAGGAACCTAGAGGGGCTTTCCTTATATTTATTTGTGCACTTAAGCAGTAGCCGAAAGTAATTGGTTGACTACAAACTGGATATCTTGGGTCACCGCCTTCTAAAGAAATATTGTGGAGATAATTAAGTTAAATATCAACAGTAGCATAATTAGAGAGAGTTAAAGACGAAAAGTTTTTATGTAATGAATTTCATAACAAACTCTGTAAAAAGGCACATTTTGAGGAAAGGTTAACGAGTTGGTTTTTTGTGGTAGCAGCGTCTAAAGTAAGTGACCCTCCAAATGGTGAATTTGTGATCATGTAAAAATTTCTAAATTTTTGGCATATTCCAAAAAGAAGCTATTAATTTTAAAATATAGAACAGAACATCTTCTGGTAATGAAGTTTTATAGATTGCTTCTTATCAAAAATTAATCTTCTTCGGAGTCGATAAAAACTGTAGGATTCGATAATTTCACAAAAATCTTTTCTGAGGTTTATGATGATATCACGTCACGAAACATTTTGAAACCCGTGCTTGTAATCAATTTGAGAAGCTATGAACTTAGATATGATCCATTGAATATGCTATTTATGCAAAAAAAATTTTTAAAAACCAATAACATTTCCGCAAGGCGTTTTTTAACAAGTAATAAATTTTTATTTTTTCATCACTAGTCACCTCCATTCCCGGAAGATATTTAGTTGTAATTAATTTTGTAGTGGCGCAACCTCATTTTAAATATGACTCAAGCTGCATATAAAAAAAAACAAAAAACTATAACGATTATAAACCTAATTAGGAGAAATATCACGCGTGTGCTCTACTTTTTGCTGTTGGTTAGAATTCATCAGGTCTACACCGTTGCTGCTTCTTTTCTGCGCTTGGTCTGCTTATTCTACACATTTCTATTCTATTACTAGATACAGTTATAAAAATTGTAGTTATGGACGAAATTTTGCGTAGCAGCTAATCGCCGATTATGTTGTTAAGCTTATGTTGAAGTGGCTTATGAGACTCTCTCCTGCGTAGACTCACAGCATACTTAAATGCGAAATTAACCTGGATAAACCAGCAAATATGAATTCTTCAACAAACTAATTTGGGAAAAGAAAAATCCATTATTTTATACTTACGAAGTTTACTCATTAAAACTATGTATATAAATAGTATAAAAAGTATCAAAACTGGGTTACGCAGCATATTCAAACGTACATATATAGTTACGTGTATGTATACTCTGTAGCTATTTTCAGCCTGATTTGTTTTTTTATACCCAGCTGTACTTAAAGACAGATCCCAATATCTCTTTTCCTGTTCAATCGAGCACACCCTTCTGACACAAATATCACTTTGGCCCAAACCTGCTGAAACCGGCATTTCCTCGGACCGCCGTTTGTAGAGTCTGATGGCAATTGTCAGAATGCTAGTGCTCATTATGCAGGGCGAAGCACTGTTAAAAACAACAACAACAGCATTAACTTTTGTTCGTAACGGAAAAAATAATCGGGATAGATTTAGAGTTCCCGATTTATTTAATTTTATTTAATGTCATTTTATTTTATTTCGTTTAACTTCATTTTATTTCCTTTCATTTCATTTCATTTCATTTCATTTTATTATTTTATTTTATTTTATTTTATTTTATTTTATTTTATTTTATTTTATTTTATTTTATTTTATTTTATTTTATTTTATTTTATTTTATTTTATTTTATTTTATTTTATTTTATTTTATTTTATTTTATTTTAGTTTATTTTATTTAATTTTATTTTATTTTATTTTATTTTATTTTATTTTATTTTATTTTATTTTATTTTATTTTATTTTATTTTATTTTGTTTTATTTTATTTTTAAAAAAACTGACAATAATGCTGCAATTCACACTTGTAGGTATGTACTTGTATGTACGTATGTAAAGCCGGCAGTTAAACCAAAATCGTACTGTCATTAATATCTTCCGGTGACTCTAGCACGTTTTGTGAGTGACTTTACATTTTTTATGCAAATGTAGGATGTTTTTTCACATTTATACAAAATATTTTCGTTTGTCGAATTGCCGCATCATCTGCACGATGACGATTTAAATTAATCCCTCTTAGCCACTAGCTGCGAGCTTGAAATCTACAAATAGAATAGCTGCATAACGTAGGTTGATGTTCATTGATTTTAAGAATTATTACCATTTTTCACATGGGCGCATATTTTGTAATGGTAAATTTTATTTTTTTAAGTTTTTATTCAACAAAAACTGGTTTGGTTTTTTAATGAAATTTGTATAGAACCGGCATTGTTTTACCATTAAAATTACGTTTTTTTTTGTTGCTATTGTTTGTAAAGAGAGCTGAAAAAAACTACAACACTGCACACATCCATACTTTTATTACATCTAATTGTATAAACAGTTTATAAATTGAATTGATCAATCAAGAGAAAACAAATTCAGAGCTCGAAGTGTGCTGTATACATATATCGCACCCTAAATACAAAAGGGTCACAACTCAAAATTAGAGGTTCTTTGCTTTGAACGCTTCTAGATTAGCTTTATTTTTTTAAAACCAAGCAGGACGGTAGCCGTTTAGTTGAAGATTATAATCATTAAGAAAAAAATCGGCTGTTATATTTGATCAAGCGTTTGTGAAAGGATAAATGTCGAAAAAACCACCTGAAATTTTTTTGAGTTGTGACCCTTTTGTATTTAGGGTGCGATATGTATGCATGAAGAGAAATAAATTGCAGGAAACTGGTCACAACGAGGAGAGGTATAGTATGTATTAAGCCGTCTCACTCTCCATACAAAAAAATGTATATATTTTTCCATCGGTGTAATAAAGGGCCAAACAATAGCTTTTGAACAAAATATTAAAAAAAAAATATTAAATTTCATTTTCTATATTAAAGGACTTTTGAAAAACATTTTCATCGGAATAATAATATACGAAACATTGTAAGAAGTTGAACAAAATATTTAAAGAAAAAATATTGTAAATAAAACTACCTATACAAATTAATTTTTCTATATAAAAGAAGTTTTGAAATTTTATCTAAAATGTTATATTTCTTCTGCCAGTTAGAAATAAAATGTATGCCTTCACTAAATACCTTAAATTTCCTTTCCTATCCTTTCTCTCTTTAATTTATCCAGTTCTCCGAAAATATATATTGTTCATACAGTTTAAGTTGTAAAACAAAATTGTTGCATTTAGAGCATTTTGTTTTGCTTTCAAGCGAAAACCTGCTGATTTTCTATTCATTACGTTACTTCAACTAACAGTTGTATAGCAGTTAAGTTGAAGCTACAGTACAAATACTCGGATATATATCTATATATAGATATAAATACAAAATCATTGAAAAGTAGCTTCTCAATAGCTTTTTGTACAACTGGCATTGAATTGGCCAATTTTGTATGCCACGAGCACAACTGAAGCGAATAAGGTAGCAGCGGATTTAAACGACTGAAAATCGAATTGAACTAAAGTGTGTAATCGAATGAAAGCGATGCTTGTTAGTATATATACATATATGTATATATTTATGTATAAATGTTTGTAGTTGGATGTTGTTGTACATATTTAAGTGTTTGTACTTAAATAATATGAAATAGTTATACTTGCTAAAGTTTGTTTAAATATTCGAATAAATTTATAGAAAAATGTCAGTGTAACATTGAACAAAAAAAAAAAAAAATGTGGGAGGATTTCTTCCGAAAACTGGGGATAGTTACATTTGTTCTCTAAGGTATAGTGGGCAGTAGGGGCTGATCCACGGGGACAGTTTTCTGAACATAAAGCAGCGAGTAATATTCTGCAAGATAGTCTAGCAACCAGCTAGCACTAGCTCCGAGTATTAAATCATAAAATAAAATTCTTAAAAGCAACAACTCATAGCCACTTCAGGAGTACTCTTCAAAAATCTATGCATGATTATTATAGATTGCCCTGAAAATCTGAAAACCAAAACTCAAAAACAACCAAATCCGCAATTGTCGCATAAAAAAAAGCCAGACAATATTTTATTTTGTTACAAAAAAGCAACACTTTTTCTCCTTATTTTTAATTCCACTATCAAAATCTATGGCCAACTTTCAAGTACCAATGTGACGATGCCAAAAAGCTATGCCAAACAACACGTACGAGTACATGAGCTTTTGTTAAGCAAAAATTGTAATATCAACACAAAAATTGCAACAAACTTAGCGGCCTCTTCCTTTGTAGAATTACCCGTTATATGGCACGACTTTTACGTACAAATATTTTTTTGGCAACGAAATAAATACTGCAACGATACGCCATTGAGTAAAAAAAAAGTAAAGGAAATTGGCTAAAAAACAGTTCAAAGGCAATGGGGAGAGAGCATTCAATTGGTTGGAGGTTGCTAAACAAAGGACAAAGAAATGAATTGTAATTTAAAAAAAAAATAAAAAAAAAATATCTGCAATAGAAATAGATGAAGTAAGTTAGTAAGGTTATAGAAAGGGCCTTTTTATAGTTATGCCTTGAATAAACGAACATGGCCTAGATAAAAAAAAGACTACAAATAGTGTGTCTCATATCCAGGGCACACGCGAAATTTCTTTTTAGAAATGTTAGCAAATTTTTGTTTTGATTTTAGGCCCATTTTGTGAGGTTATACGCAACAACTATTCACTTTTTATACCTTTCATGAACATGAAATGGTATTATAACTTTGGTCCGATGTTTGTAAGTATGAGAAGAAGAAGAGATAGACCCACCATTAAGTATACCGAAATGGTCAGGGCGACGAGCTGAGTTGATTTAGCCATGTCCGTCTGTCTGTTTGAACGCAAACTAGTCCCTCAATTTTTGAGATACATATCTCGATGAAATTTGGTATGGAGCCGCCATTTTGTATTATATTAATCATTTGTCGGAACCAGTAAGATCGGACCAATACAACGCATAGCTCCCATACAATCGATTGTTCCGATAAATGGGTTTTGGGCTATAACTCTTGGAAGAAAAAAGCTATGAGAGCGAAATTTTTCAGGTTTAGTACATATTATATTTGTAACCTGTGTAGTGAAAATCACCCAGGTCGGACGAACAAAACATATAGCTTCCATATAACCGATTGCTTCGATAAATGTGGTTTGGCCATGTAGGGCACTTAAAAAAGATATGCGTATTCATGAAAGGTATAAAGCCTTAGGCACAGACGACGACAGCCCTTTTCTTACTTGTTTTAACTAACCCTTGTTTGGGAAAGAGAAATTTTATTATTTTTAGGTTTTGCGCCATCAAATCTTTTCCCGAAAAGAAGCACAACATTAATTCAATTTCTATATTCTCCCTGACTAAAGAAAATTTTTGACACATTGCAATTTATCTGTTAAATTTTTCGAAAATGGCCGAAAACAGCAAATTAGTTTTACTTTTTTGAGAAATTATATAAAAATTAACCCTGTTGTGCCACACATCTTTTTTTAACCAAACGAGATATGGTTCTTAGTATTTGTATAGCTCAAAAATTTTATTGTTATCAACTAAAACCAAAAATGTTATCTGAATGTATTACTAGTAACTGTACTAATAGTACAAGAAAACATTTTTAATCCCACCAAACCAACCGAGTCATAAATGAATCAGAAAGGAGCGCCAGCTGAAATTTGTAACACTCTTTATGAGTTCATTTATGTGTCAGCAATGAGAGTTCTTGCGTTTATCGCCTATGGTTGTCTGAAATTACTTTTGCAGAATGTTTACTTAAGATTGCCTACAACAACAACAACAACAAAATATTAGATATATGAATATGGTTGCCAAACTTGATTTGTTAAATGAAAACTTTTCCAGACTTCTCATCTCTTTCTTCATACTGGAGCCATAAAAAGCTTCATGGACGTGTTTATCATTTAGAATTCATAACGGATCCTCTATTATAATCACTCCGAGAATGTTTGTGGGGATTTTTTCAGTCACAAACTCAAAATATATACTAAAAATTATATACACATTCCATCACTTATCAATTGCAGAGAACTAAGTTCTGAAACAAAAAAAAAAAATCCGTGAGACCTACTTTGCCATATCATCGTACGCTTTGCTCATGCAGTGCTTAATTTCAGCATGCCCTTTCAAGAATTTTCATGAAAAAAGAAAAATAAAGGAAATTGTATTCAGTAAATACTACTTTCTTTATTTACTTTTGCGCTACTCCGGCGCCTTACTTAGCCATATTTAAATTTCCCTTTTCTGATCAAATATTCTAAAGCACTTTGCATTTGAACTAAATCTCCCACCTTGTATATAAACTTCCTGTGATTCTAAATTTTTAGTTTTCTTTGAAGTCAAACTTTATGCACTGCCTTTTATCAAACAAATTCAATTCAATTTTCATCCCTTTTTTCTTTCACTTTACATCCTGCCACCTTCCTTTAAACCTCACAAATTTATGCATGCATACCCTAATTTAAATCTAATTTTGCCTTCGGTATTCTCGTGCTACTTTTTCTTTTTTTCTTTCTAAAGTAAAACATAAATAAATAAACAAATCAAATGAAGTTGGAAGGGAGAGCGAATAAAAGTAAGAAAAGGATTGAAAAAGGTTAAAGCAAATAGTCAGTTAATACTGACGCAAATTAAAGTCGATAACAGCGAAAACGAGAAATGAAATTTCTAAACAACAAAGAGAGGCGGTACACATTTTGAGTTGAGTCAAACGCATCAAAGAGATAGCAAATTCAAAATAAAAATGTTTGAAAGTGAAAAGCTAAATAAATGTATGAAGAGAATACAGACTTTATCGCATGCTACTCATTTATGTATAAGAAAAGTGTGCAAGTGGAACGTCAAAGCATGTGGGCGCGAGTGTTGAGGTGCACAGTGTATGGTGTTTTGTAGAAAATTTTATCAAAATTACTATATCATACCCGGTCTATGAAAAGGTGATTCGAAAAAGAAATTGCGAGACACAGCTGTTAAAGATAAACAACTTCAAAGGTTTCAACAAGGATACCGACGAGGAAAACTACTTTTTAGTAGAGACCTCTAAGCAAGGTCTAGTTTTCACCACGAGAAGGAGCGTCTCAAAAACTATCGAAACTATAATAATAAAATAATTTTTTTGAGTCATAAGCCACCATTTCATAGACCGTGTCACATATATTGTATATACAACTATTGTAGTTAGAGATGTAAAGTTGAGTCTATTATTTAATAATCGATTAATTTAGTGATAGAGCGATTAATAAAATAAGTTAATCGATTTGTATACGATAAGTGGTTTATCGTTATATTAGTAATAAAATATAGTATGAATCTTTTAAAATAACAACCATAAAAATGATCTCATAAACTATTTTCAATTATTTAACAAAAACTGAAATATAATAATTATGATTATGCAAATTATTACTCCTTACACTTAGAATTAACCTTTGAATAGTTTAAAAATAAAAATAAATTATTATAATTAATATAAAATAAAAAATAAATATTTTGGTCGTTCTAAGAATATTTTTCGAAACGATGCATAACATTTTTAAAATCGAACAACAATAATTGATAGTTTATGAAAAAAAAACGTTTATCTAAGCATAAATTGATGGAATTAGTAATTGAAGTTTTGAAGCTCATCTTCGTTTCAAATCAGAAAGTAAAACTGAAAAAATGTAAAAAACGTTTTTGAAAAAAAAAATTATTTATTATATGAATAAATTCAATGTTTTACATTTAAAATACAGTACAGTTGCTTATTTATTTTAGAAATTTTTCGTGCAAGTATGCGCTTTCTGCATTGATTTTTAGTCAAAGTATAAATTTAAAAAAAAACTTTGGCTGTTTTTTTTCAGCATTTTTTACTATAAGACAAAGCTAAATGCTCAGTTCTGCTATTCGAGTACCAGTTTCGGATCTGAAAAGCAGTTTATCATATTGGTTTTTGGATTAAACAAGTTTCGAAAAATTCAAATATTTGTATCAAACGAAAGATATTTTGAATCGTCTGAGCTTTCGTTCGAAATACAGCATATGGCCCTAAGTTTATCAATGCTACTTTTAATATCAGATAATTTTCTTCGACTCAGTTCTTTTTCAAACGAGTAAACCTTTGTCCCCACTTCCACCAAATAACCAATGTTTTCACTACAGCGTATAAACATTTGTAACAATATAGGATTGTCACATTTTTATTATTAAAGCGTTCATATGGACAGTAAAATAATACAAAAGTTATTATAATCTGTTTGAATTTTCAGCGAAATATATTATTTTGTTAGTAACACTGCTGTAGCGGAAGAATAAATTAAAATTTAAAACGCGCATATTTAAGTGAAAAAACAACATATACACACGCACATATGTATGTATGTGACATTGCACAATGTAAACATTTCCAACTAAAAGTTGTTTATCCCCGCATCCATCACATGCGTGTACATATAAAAGTGGTGGGTATGTGTATTTATTTTAAAGACCATTACGTGCCCAACGGTGCGTATAAGTAACTGGCTTTTATGCAAATCTACATATATGTATGTATGTGAATATAAAACAGCGCTGGCGAGTATGAATGAATAAATGAATGACTGTGCGTATGAATAAAAGCCGTTTACTATGAATGAAAAGTAATATACATACAAATGTGCTATATACTGGCAAGTTAGTTGTTGAAGAGCACGAGCGAATGCAAATGCAAGTACAGTGGCGCGCAAAAGAATTTTTAATGGTAATTTGACACAAATTTTTAAATTTATTTTGTACTAAGTAGACTTATTTTATTACAACAGCGCTGAGTCAAAGGACATTATCTGAGATTTGAAAAAAAATTATTTTATTTTTAGTTGAAAATATTTCAATGAATTTTTTAAGGACACAAAAAGCCTAACTAAATAGATTGTATAGTCTCATGTATTTTTATAAGTAATATTGCTTTTCTGCATATGAATCACTTTCAGTTCCGATGCTAGCCTCTCTGGTGCTAACACGACTGCAGCTTGAGCGATTTAAATATCCCAAAAAAATTAAGGTCCTCTAGATCTCTTGCCTATCCTCTTCTTCTATTCTTCCCAATAATATTTTATACATAACTTTTTTGTTTAGAGTAACTACTTAACGATAGATGTCGCCATTGACAGTTCACTCAGGCAACCTTAGACGCTCGTAGCAGTCAATAACCGTTTCTATGTTATGGTATTGAAATGTGATGAGTGATTTCTGAGGTTGGGGAATATTTTAAGAACGAACAAATCGGTAAGCTGAAGAAACTATGTGAAAACTATTCTGAAATCGAAATGACATTAGAAAAAAAATAGAGCTTATCAAGTGTACAGTTTCTACATATCCGTCTTGCCCTCATTTTGTAATTATCCAAAAAACAAAAAAAAAAAAACTGTTACAAAATCCTCTCAGCATAAACTTCAAATTTAAGGCAGACTTTTGGAATTTTTTTTAGTATGAAGAACATACTATATTTAAACAAAAGTTAGTTCGCGTACACTAGAGGTGTTAGTAAGTTGTAGTAAGAGATCGAAAGGGTATGGTCGCTCCTCAATTGCGTCTCTCTTCACTCAATCGGTTTAACTTACCTTCCAAATTTGTTTTAAGCTTTTATAAATGCAAACTAAAAAAAAAATATCAAAAACCATAAGTAGTTTATCAAAGTTTTTTTTTTCATTTAGCTTTAAAAGCAAAATACTTTTGTGCGCCACTGTATATACATACTTACTTATATTTCTTTAAATGTGTGTATTTGAGTGTTTAATGCTTTCAGTAGACTTATAAAAGGTTAAATTGCTATGCAAATGTGTGCTCTACAGCGAAAGCGCTATCAATTTTGTTTATGCTTTTCAGCAAAAGTTATCTACATATGTATGTATATATGTATATAAAAAATATAAACATATGTATGTATGTATGTATGTATATGGTATTGTTTTTTTTACTCTCTGCACTCTGCTTTTCACAATAAAATTCTCAAGCACACTTGAATCAGTTACGCAATATTGCAAACTGATTGAGCATATAATAAGCACATTCTCATCAATCAACTCTAATAGTGTGGTACTTAAAAATTGCTAATTGGACTAATTAATAAAGTAATAAAGTTTTTCTTTTTTTGTATTTTTGGATTTATATGTGTCTACATGGCGAATAGCTAAATATTATGTATTGTGTTAAATAAAACAAATTTTAGTGTAGCCCCATAAAATGCAAGACTTGAATGTTTCTCATGAAAACTGCTTTTTCAATCATAAATATATATGATCTCCTCGCAATTAAAAAAAAAATTCTCAAAAATTCTTCCGCAACCTCAAACAAGCAACTTTTAAGTAATGCTCACAAGCTACTAAGTTGGTTACGGACGATAAGCAAGATTCTGTAAAAAGTTTCGAAACTGCATGTCTGGTTCCCTTGTTCCATTAACCTTACATTAAGTCAAAACCTCCCATGTGGAAGTTTCATGAGTTGCGAGATCGATAATAATACATACATATAGTCAAATATAGGATAAATTGATCTAGCAAAAATATTTGTTGTCATAACTCCTGAACTCGACAGGTTACACTGAAATAACCGCCCTTGTCTTGGTAAAAAGAACGTGGTATTTCGGTAAGATGGAACCGGCATCGACGTTATGGCTAGCGACATACTTTGGCCCACGTTTTCAATTAAATATATTGAAACCACTTCTGCAAATAAGCGCGACTAATCTAGAAAGAATCCGGGATGAGTTTAAAAGGAAGATGCGAATAATGTCACTTTTGATCTCTTTGTCTAAGTTGAAGTGATTTTTTTTGTTCGTGCATGTCCTTTGAATAGACTACTCTCTGTCTCTTCCATTACCAAATGGGTATCGTGTGGCAGATTCGCTCTGTTCTTCTACCAGTATGGTCGGACAAATTTACTTTGAAGACCCAAAAATTAGGTGACTGTATGAGTTGGTATTTTTAAAGCAGCTTCTAAAAATAAGACTCATCAGACATGTTAGGATGAAAAGCAGTTTCAAAATCAATCGACAAAAAAATTGTCTAATCCTTTCGAAGTTCACTGAGGCATTACAGAAATCTTATCTTATCCACTCTGAGAATTTGCATATTTCAGATGAAATGAAAACTCATACTTCTAATAAACTTTCGTAACAACTTGTGAGCTAGAGTTCTCCGAAAATGGGCTTAGCAAGAATCTTAACAAATGGGAATATCTTCTACTGAAGCTCATAAAGCCATCTTTTGTCGTGTTAATGTTATGCAGGGCAGTGCACACGCCCAAACACACCTTCACCGAATGCATGGAATGGAGCGAAAATAAATCTAGGTGGATGCGTTTTTTTGTTCGCATAATCGGCACACAATCACTCGAGCTATCAAGGAACAAAAACAACAATAAAATGGAGCAATGCAACCGAATGCGAAATTAAAGTGAATGGAAGGGATGATTTTTGTGTCGAAACGAGACAATGACGAATTGAAATGTGCAAAGTGATTTAGGTGCAGTGAAATAACTCCCAAATGAAATAACTCCCATGAAATAACTCCCAATGAAATAAGTCCCAATAAAAATGAAATAATTCCCAACTTTAATAAATGAAATAACTCCCAAAGAAGGAAATGAAATAACTCCCAATATTTGGTAGTTATTTCACAATGAAACCACAAGTCCCCAAAAAAATGAAATAACTCCCAAATGAAATAAGTCCCAAAAAAATGAAATAACTCCCAAATGAAATAACTCCCAAAAAAAATGAAATAAATCCCAAATCAAAATTTGAAATGGTATATTTTTACAACATAATCAGTTACAATGAAATTTGAAAAATACAGGAAGTTAATATGTACATAGATATGTGAATGTAACAATTACATTAAAACCTGAATAGTGTTGTCGACCTTTTGACGGCAAATCGGACAGTTAAAGTTTTCTAGTCCTTCAGAAATACTCTTAGCATGAAGCATTAGAACACAAGCGTTGCATATTTTTAAATGTTTGCACGGCATCAATAGTACATTGGGCTCAACCTCCAAACAAATTACGCACCCAAAAAGCGAATTAATGTCAGTGACATTAAGACGCATGACCAAAAACGAATTAAAGTCAGTGCCCTTAATTCGTTGAATATTTTGACTTTAGTTCGCTTTGGACATGCGAATTAATGTCATTGAGGCAAAATTTGACTTAGGTCAGATCCTCAATTCGGGGCGTGATCGATGGTATTTATGTGCAGAACTCCTTTCCGCATTGGCGGCCTGCTTCCGCGCTTCAAAAAATAACCCTGGGCTACGCCATTCCAACTCCGGGTGTGTGCCATAGCCGTGGCTACCGCCACGGTGATGTCCTTCCGCGTGCCACGTTTCCCACTTTTTCACTTTTTTGGCTCAGCGTAATGTGCCATTACAACAACCACATGAAAATGACAGAAAATTGTGAACTTTAACTGGAAATAACTTTTGAACTGTTGAAAAAAATCTCATTTCAGATTCTAAATCTAGACATGGGTAATCGTTTACTTGGGGTACCGAGCGCTAATACACAACCAAAAATGTTGAGACGCGGTTTGGTCCCAGGAGCATGAATATAACTCCGCTGAACCAATATTTTTAGTAGTTTGCGAGATATTTGCAGTTAAAGTCATGTTCATGTGGTTATTGTAATCACATTACCCTGTGAGAAAAGAGTGGCACGCGGAAGGACATCACCGTGGCGGTAGCCACGGCTATGGCAACCACCCGGAGTTGGAATGGCGTAGCCCAGGGTTATTTTTTGAAGCGCGGCCGAAGGCCGCCAATGCGGAAAGGAGTTCTGCACATAAATACCATTGATCACGCCCCGAATTGAGGATCTGACCTAAGCCAATCTCAGATTCATTTTTTAAATCCCAGATTCTTGATATAATGATCATAAGTCGAAGGTGATAATGAAAAATGAAAATTTGGAATATAAAAAAAATGTACTGACTTTAGTTCGCTTTCTTACTGCGAATGAATGTCAATGACGTTAGTTCGCTAAAAATATTCCCCAACAAAAATGAAATAACTCCCATTAAAAATGAAATAACTCCCAATGCCTGGATTACAAGCAATGAAGTAAGTCCCAAAAAATTAAATAACTCCCAATTTCCAAAAATTATGAAATAACTCCCAAAGATATTTTATTGGGGATTATTTCATTTGGGAGTTATTTCATTATGAAATAATTCCCAGTTAAAATTATGAAATAAGTCCCAATGAATTGGGAGCTATTTCATAATGAAATAAGTCCCAACTTGCATGGAAAATATTTGGGAGTTATTTCATTTTTTTGTTGGGAGTTATTTCATTTGGGAGTTATTTCACTGCACCAGTGATTTATGCGTTTGATGCAGCGACTCTTGCTTCCAAAGCGCTGTTGTGGTACACCTACTCGTTATTGTTCATATAACTGCATTCATTGGCATAACTCGCATTTTATACTCGTATGTATGTATATGGCATATGATGTAGAAGTATGCAGTAGCGAGTAAAAAAAATGCATAATAGTTGTGCTTCAGTGAATTTTTAAGCAAGGAAAAGGTGCTCAGTGATAAAAGTTAAACGAATATACATAATTAATATGGCAATAGGGTGAGCAATTTTTACACCGACGAACAGGAAGAATGTAGCAACAACAATATCGCAGCGGACTGCAGTTCCTTTCTGGCTACTTCCTCTATAGCGCTGCATCACTCAAAAAAAATTGTTTCAGTCAAAATATGCTGCATTTTTTTGTATCAGCTACTGTTGTCCTACTCGCTCACTCACTCTTAAACTTCGGTAGATTAGTGACCGATTTATAGTAAAGTTTGCAACACCAGCACGACTCACAAATTCGCAACACCAACACTACAGCCTTCTTGGCGTTACACTTTTGAGTAAGCGGGTAAACGCAAGAGAGCGATAAGCGGTGAGGTTACAGCCAAATGCAATACGCTGCTGTATATGGTTCTGAGTGAAGAAGTAAGAAAAGATTGTGCAAAACACAATCGCTTAAAAGAACTTAACGGTAAAATAAGAATATAACAGATTGTGGGGCGTTACAGTGCAGCGTTGTTAGGGGCGTAATAGTGTAAATGCTTCGTAAGTTTTTTAAAGAGATTTTTTGTTTTTTATTTTTCTGCTGAAAACTGAATTTCTAATGGTCTTTTGTAGTTTGTAAGCTTTCATAGTTGCGTTATTCGCATTTTTTTGCTTTTTTCCTTCGCATTCCGTTTTATATTTTGTGGTGCAAATCGACTTGTGACAGCAACCATTAAAGTGCTGCTGACTTCATTGCATTGAGAATTAAGAACAAAGACAACAAATTACGAAATAAGTAAAAAATAGTTTTAACCACACCCCGATGTTGAGGCCGATTTCGGGCAAAAGTTTTATTTAAACTGGAATATTTTTAAAGCTACTATAGCGGTATGGCAACCTTGCGTTTTGCCTCTTTGTCAGCACACATATGATAAGCAAAATGACATCTACCCTTCTTCCGGCGCAACTCGTAGATCACGGACGTGTTCTAATATAAGGATATTTTTCATAGCAATTGTTAATTTCTAACTTTTATTTCACGCTTATAATTAAAGTCAAACTCGTTATCTTAACACGCTTGTTTCACTAATAGCTAGGAAGATAACACTACTATTTGCTTCAGTTGGCATGGTGAGTGTTTCTATGCCAAATCGTAGATAAATAAAATTACTTGAAGAGTTTCCCTTTATATATAACACAACAAAGTTTTGCCGAGGAAAAAACAATTAACCTCTTTTTTTCAAAAGCTATGCAAATTTCAAATTTCACTGTTCTGAAAACTTCTGCAGTTAGAAAATTTTAGTTTTTCAAGATCGAAAAGCTTTAAATTCGCTATTAAAATTTGGGCTCAAATATTTTTTTTATAATACTCTGCTTCTTTTTAAAGATAACGTGAAACTTCGAAACGATTTTGTTTTATTACATATAAAATTTTTCACTCAAAAAAAAAAAAAAAAATGTTCTAATATTTTTTTAAATTTATAATTTTAAACAATTAACACTAGAGTACACGCGCCTTTTTTTTTACACTAACGCACGCGTGGCTTACTATGGTAGACCATTTTAAAATAGCAATAAAAAATTTTTTTATTACATATTACTGAAACTAATGATTGAAAGCGTATTTATATTTGTTTAAAAGAATAATTTAAGCTTTAATTTATCCATAGAAAACAACATTTTAAAATTAAAGCCAATTTTGTTCTATAATAGTAAAAAATACCAAAACTTGTACTTTTGAGACCAATGATTCAAATTTTTTTCTTACATTATTAAAGTTTATCAAAAACCTATTTTTGTCACATTTATTACACATCACAGCCGGTTCATTAGGACAAATCCATTTGTTGCACGTTTTACAACGCTTTTTTCATGATTGATTTCTTGCTAGCCCCGAGACTTTTTCGCTAATCTTTAGAAATATGTGTACGAGCAGAAAGCTCTCACGGTAGTGACTTGACGACAAATTTAATGCATAGGGCTTTCCTGGAACTACTCCGCTCTAACATACAGAATTGTTAAGTTATCAACAAAAATATACCAATGGTCTACTATAGTAGGCCGCGCGTGCACTCCAGTGTTAAGCAAATTGAAAATAAAAAGTTTGAAAAAAAATTTTATTTCTCATTTTAGAAAACATTCAAAACCTTAAAGTTCCGTATAAAATTTTGGACTCCAATACTTTTTTATAATACCTCAAAACATTGCTTGAAATTTTTAGATATTTTTTGCTTGGTTTTTTTTTTTTTTTCTAAAATATGAGAATCTCAATTTTACATTTCTTGTCGAATTAATTGGTTAAACATAAAATTACTGAAGTTTGATTACTGAGAAAATTTTTTTGTGCTAGTGTTTGAGGAAGAAATAAAATTATTTTCCAAAAAAAATTTTATTCTAGAAAAGTTTTATTCTTTAAAATCGGAAAAATTAAAGCAGGTGTAAAAAAGTATTTTGAAAAAAAAGAGTTAAAAAATGCCTTATCTCGTTTAGAAAATCGAAAAAATTAAAGCTAGTATTAAATTTTGTGCTTAAGTTTTTATGAAAGCTCTAATACCAAACAAAATTTTCGTGTTAGCGTTAGAGAAAAAATAAATTTAAAATTTTAGAAAATTTTCTGTTCTTCAAAATCGAAAATATTATATTTAGCTGTTTAACGTTTTACTTAAATTTTTTCTACTATACCGTTGAAATATTTTCAGATAAACAAAAGTTAATTTTTTTTTTTTTTTTTCAAAAATGTGGATGTTTTAATTTAAAAAAAAAAAATTTTTTTTCCAATTTTTTTTTAATTTTTTACTTGAGTTCAATTTTGATCACAAAAAAAATATTTTTTTTGTTTCCAACTATAACTTCTTCCGTTCTTATAAAACCGTATCATCAAATAAATTACCAGAAAAGCACTGGCATTAAAAAATTTCATAACACAATTTTTAAAACGATCTACTTAACAAACTAAAATGTAACTAACTAGATTCATTGAACGTAAGGATTCTTCTAAAACAGCTGACTCCCGCTAAATGCGTTTACTTAAAAAAGCGCTCTTGGAAAAAAGTGTTTTGCTCCATATACTACACTATATGTAGAACGTAAGTTCACTAGAAAAATTCGATGAAAATGTAGGTGAGTTAAAAAATATCCAAGTACAAAGCAGATAAAACTAAAACGCATATTGTTAGAGCAGTCGTTAAATGGCAGGTTTTGCTTGAATGTTTATATTAAGTAAGCGTTTAACAGAAAGAATAAGAAAAGTAAATTCTTGCCCTAAATGTTTTCGTTCATACATACATGCATAAATACATGTACATATTTGTATGTACATATATTTGCCAACTCGTTTTTCTTATTTCTCTTGACTTTCACCGATTTTCGTTTCGTTTATTTATCTTCGAATTCTTTTTACGTGCCAGCAATGTGACATAGTTTTTTGCTTGAGAGCCTTTTAAGAATTTTTGCAAAAGACATACAACTACATATTTCATTTTGTTTTTGCATATTGCTTTCATTATTTTTTTATTTTATTTTTGTTTAAATCTTACGTAAGCTAAGCTAGAAATGTCATTGATGGTTAAACGAAAAATTTAATTGTGGTATTTAGGTTCATGATCTATGCATTTAAAGAAAGTAATCCAATGTATTTTTATGTTATACGGAAAATTAAATAAAATAACTACGACCGATTCGAAGTTTAAAATATTTCAAAACTCTTCTTCTTTTTTCCCTTGTTATAATTAGTTTCACAATTATTTTTATTTTCTTTATTTGTAAAGCTTGAAATCTGGAGGGGAACCTTTTTAAATATATATCAAAATCTCAATTAATTAATTCCAATGTTAAAGCATATAAATATTTTGCCATCATTTCCATGTGCGTTTTATCCTGCAGTACGAATATAAACAAGAACCAATATTGAAGTTAATACCCAACAAAGGTCATATAAAAAACGTATAAATAACTAGGCATGCGGACGCCACAATTCTGGAAAACAATTTGTTGCGCTCATAAATTATTCTCTACTCTGCATTGTTTTGCCAACTCAGCAAAAATTATTGTCAGAAAGAGAACTTGCTATATCTTACATTTTCCTTTGTTTTGTTTTTATAGTTATTCCAATTCTACATGTTATCTACTTCCAAATAGCGCCTACTTATTATGTTTTATATCAAATTTAGATGGAAATATGCAATTAAATAAGGAAGTGTTGGATGACATGTCTGACACTACTTTATCAGAACATAAACATATACATATTTGGAATCATATTCCTTCTAAACTGCAATTTTCTCTGCCTGGTATGTTTGTTGTACGTATACCTATGTATGTACCTTCGTGTATAAATTGAAACATTTTATTATTTAATTATAATCAGAGCAAATCTGTCAAAGTGAGCATTTGTTTCTTGGTATTGTGGTTTTTCCCAATAATATATGGATTGTAATTATAAAAACATAGAATTATTTTAATATCGGAGTCTTCTTCGTGAATATTTATTTTTATTATTATTGAATACTTTTACAAATATGGCAAAGGGAAATATTTTTCTTGCTAAACTTAATATTATTATTAAACCCGAATTGTGTGGTACTCGGTTAAGCATATATACCAAGAAATTATGTCCGGAGGTTTCTGTTTCATACTCCCTGGAATTGTCGGTTAAGAAATACCACGCTTACTTCTGTTTCCATTGTGGCATCAAAATCGTTTATCAATTCACCAACTTTAGGATCAAAACACGAAAATCGCTATATGACTAAAGTCCAAATAACTTACATCCCTAACAAATACACGCAGGTGTGTAGGAAATACGTAAAGCTAGCAATTTAAGTGCTTTTGAGCTTTTCAAATATGTGGTAAATAGCTTTTGCTGTGCTTAAGACAAGAAATAATTACTTTCACATTATTCACAAGCAACATTTCATAATCTTACTTATTACTACGGAGCCTGCGTTAACCACAACAAAGTGCTTTGGCTTCCCCAAAATTTATTTTATTTATGTTATTGAATATTGAAAATGTCTACTTAAAAAACTTATTGAGTGAAGTAAGTGTAGAAAATTTATATGTTTTTAAAATTTAAAGCATCGTATGGTAAGATTTGCTAAAAAATTAGAGTGATAATAATGGTAGAAATATCACATTCGGTTCCTACTCACGATGCCCACTTTGGTTGAATTTAAAAATCACGAAATTTTCTCCATCAAATTTTACCGAAATGCAGGGATTGCCCAAAGTTATTGGGTAAAAAATTAAATGTATGAAGTAACATCATAAACTATCTGACAATGAAGTTTAAGCATTTTCTTGAAAATTTTTCTTTGTCATAATTTTGGGACAATTTCGGAAGTTTTTCGTGATCATTTCGAGATGGTTTTCGAAACTTTCAGGATAATTTCTGGGTGCCAAATGTATCTGAAAATAGCCCTAAAAGTTATCACAAAATAATTCTTTAAAAAAATTTCTCTTCTACGTAGATAAAAGTTCGCTAAGGCATAGGACGCTCCGAAATTGTTCGATATGTGCTGAAATTGATCAAAAATAACTCAGAAATAGTACTAAAAATTCTCAGAAAAAAAAAAAAAAACGTTTTTGAAATGATGCCAAAAACAATCAAAAATGTTGGCGAAATGATCATGAATAAGTTGCCAAGAGCAATTACAAAATGGTCCCAAAACAGACACAAACGTTTCCCGGAACCACAAAAAAGTATCCTATACATAACCTTCACGGTTAATTTAAAAAATAACTATTCTGTCTGCTACATTTGTTTAATTGCCATTGCATACTCATTAAATATTGAAAATGAAAAAAAAAAAAAAAATAATGCAGTAGATATAATGCATCTTTTAAAAAAATCTTGATAGTAAAAGAAATTATAGCAATCAAGTAGCATCACCATTCCCGATCTTAAACAACTGCAAAAAGGCTCGCAACAAAGAAAAAGGGTCAAAAGAAATTACTATTTTCTTGTTTACACAATTTCCACGCTATCATCGCACACACACACACACCAAACACTCTCGTTTCACACCCATTCAACACACACACACCAAATTTTGTTCACACCACAAACCAATGCATACAACCACAAATTGGAAAGTGCAATGTAATTGCAACAACAAATCTGCAGCAGGATGTCAGTTTGTTGTAGCTAATAGAAATAAATTTTGGTTTTTGCACATTATTTGTTTGTGTAGAACTTGCGATAGCCATGCTCAACAGACAAGCAAACAAACGGCAAATAGGCGAGTTGAAAGATGGTCATTCGGTTGCAGGAAGAAAGAGTGAAATTACAGTCGAAGCCCTTTCCCAGTTAGTTAGGGTCATGCCACAGACCTGACTGCTACTAAAGTAATCGAAGCCACAGTACAAAATGTGTGTTATGTTGTTGCAACTGTTGCTTAGCGAAGAAATGTTGTTGAAAAATAGAAAGTTCATCGGAAGTGCAAATATTTTGAGAAAACAAAGAAAAAGTGTAAAAAATGGAAAATAAGCAAAAAATTTATATAATCACAAGAGTTTGGTGCTAAAGAGCGCACTATGAAATATAATATATATCGGCCAGGGATGGGCAATATTAGAAAATTTGAGTGACGAGTGACGAAAAAATAAAAAATAAATTTTTATTCATTATTCAAAAAAATTTGAGTGATGAGTGACTGGTTATTTCTTATTCAAAAAAATCCAAGTGATAAATAACATGTTATTTTTATTCAAGAAGTGCTTGAATAAAAATAATATGTTATTCGTCACTCAAGAAATCCTGAGTGATGAATAACATGTTATTTTTATTTTTGGAATTCTTGAATAACGATAAAACTTCATTTTTATTCAGTTATTTAAAAATAAAAAATAAGTACCCTGAGATCCCGGAAAATTATACCCATATGCGCATTATATTTGTCGTCATTTTCGGTATCATTTCGGAACTGTTTCGGGATCATTTCGGGATTGTTTCGGGATTATTTCTGGACTATTTTCGAGATTGTTTCGGGACTTTTTCGGGACTATTTTCGGGATTGTTTCGGGACTTTTTCGGGATCATTTCGGGACTATTTTCGGGATTATTTGGGGATTGTTTCGGGACTTTTTCGGGATCATTTCGGGATCATTTCGGGATTGTTTCGGGATCATTTCTGGACTATTTTCGGGATTATTTCGGGACTATTTTCGGGATTGTTTCGGGACTTTTTCGGGATTATTTCGGGACTTTTTCGGGATCATTTCGGGATCATTTC
>OX608081.1:13510140-13559525 GCA_951509765.1 Sphenella marginata | reverse complement strand
GGCCGAAAACAGCAAATTAGTGGTATTTTTTTGAGAAATTATATAAAAATTAACCCTTTTGTGCCACACATTTTTTTTTAATCAAAGAGATATGGTTCTTAGTATTTGTACAGCTCAAAAATGTTATTGTTATCAACTAAAACAAAAACTGTTATCTGAATGTATTACTAGTAACTGTACTAATACTTCGAGAAAACATTTTTAATCCCACCAAACCAAACGAGTCATAAATGAATCAAAAAGGAGCCCCAGCTGAAATTTTGAACACTCTTTATGAGTTCATTTATGTGTCAGCAATGAGAGTTCTTGCCTTCCTCGCCGATAGTTGTCTGAAATTACTTTAGCAGAATTTTTACTTAAGATTTCCTACAACAACAACAACAACAACAACAACATATGAATATGCTTGCCAAACTTGATGTGTTAAATTGGACTTTTAAAGTCTTCTCATCTCTTTCTTCATACTGGAACCATAAAGAGCTTTTTGGACATGTTTATCACATATTTAGAATTCATAACGGATTCTCTATTATGATCACTCCTAGAATGTTTGTGTGGATTTCTTCAGTCACAAAATCGAAATATATACTAAAAATTATATACGCATTCCATCACTTATCAATTGCAGAGAACTAACTTCTGAAACAAAAAAAAAAAAAAATCCGTGAGACCTACTTTGCCTTATCATCGTACGCTTTGCTCATGCAGTGCTTAATTTCAGCATGCCCTTTCAAGAATTTTCATGAAAAAAGAAAAATAAAGGAAATTGTATTCTGTAAATACTACTTTCTTTATTTACTTTTACGTTACTCCGTCGCCTTACTTAGCTATATTTAAATTTCCCTTTTCTGATTAAATATTCTAAAGCACTTTGCATTTGAACTAAATCTCCCACCTTGTATATAAACTTCCTGTGATTCTAAATTTTTTAGTTTTCTTTGAAGTCAAACTTTATACACTGCCTTTTATCAAACAAATTCAATTCAATTTTTCATCCCTTTTTTCTTTCACTTTACATCCTGCCACCTTCCTTTAAGCCTCACAAATTTATGCATGCATACCCTAATTTAAATCTAATTTTGCCTTCGGTATTCTCGTGCTACTTTTTCTTTTTCTCTTTTTAAAGTAAAACATAAATAAATAAACAAATCAAATGAAGTTGGAAGGGAGAGCGAATAAAAGTAAGAAAAGGATTGAAAAAGGTTAAAGCAAATAGTCAGTTAATACTGACGCAAATTAAAGTCGATAACAGCGAAAACGAGAAATGAAATTTCTAAACAACAAAGAGAGGCGGTACACATTTTGAGTTGAGTCAAACGCATCAAAGAGATAGCAAATTCAAAATAAAAATGTTTGAAAGTGAAAAGCTAAATAAATGTATGAAGAGAGGGCAGACTTTATCGCATGCTAGTCATTTATGTATAAAAAAAAGGGTGCAAGTGGAACGTCAAAACATGTGTGCGGTGACTCAAAAAAGAAATTGCGAGAAACAGCTGTTAAAGATAAACAACTTCAAAGGTTTCAACAAGGATACCGACGAAGAAAACTACTTTTTAGTAGAGACCTCTAAGCAAGGTCTAGTTTTCACCACGAGAAGGAACGTCTCAAAAACTATCGAAACTGTAATAATAAAATAATTTTTTTTGAGTCATAAGCCACCATTTCATAGACCGTGTCACGTATATTGATAACTATTGTAGTTAGAGTGTGAAGTTGAGTCTATTATTTAATAATCGATTAAAATAGTGATAGAGCGATTAATAAAATAAGTGAATCGATTTGTATACGATAAGTGGTTTATCGTTATATTAGTAATAAAATATAGTATGAATCTTTTAAAATAACAACCATAAAAATGATCTCATAAACTATTTTCAATAGCCTTGAATGTTTATTACTATTGATTTCACAAAAATTTTAATTTAATTATTATGATTATGCAAATTATTACTCCTTACACTTAGAATTAACCTTTGAATAGTTTAAAAATAAAAATAAATTATTATAATTAATATAAAATAAAAAATAAATATTTTGGTCGTTCTAAGAATATTTTTCGAAACGATGCATAACATTTTTAAAATCGAACAACAATAATTGATAGTTTATGAAAAAAAAACGTTTATCTAAGCATAAATTGATGGAATTAGTAATTGAAGTTTTGAAGCTCATCTTCGTTTCAAATCAGAAAGTAAAACTGAAAAAATGTAAAAAACGTTTTTGAAAAAAAAAATTATTTATTATATGAATAAATTCAATGTTTTACATTTAAAATACAGTACAGTTGCTTATTTATTTTAGAAATTTTTCGTGCAAGTATGCGCTTTCTGCATTGATTTTTAGTCAAAGTATAAATTTAAAAAAAAACTTTGGCTGTTTTTTTTTCAGCATTTTTTACTATAAGACAAAGCTAAATGCTCAGTTCTGCTATTCGAGTACCAGTTTCGGATCTGAAAAGCAGTTTATCATATTGGTTTTTGGATTAAACAAGTTTCGAAAAATTCAAATATTTGTATCAAACGAAAGATATTTTGAATCGTCTGAGCTTTCGTTCGAAATACAGCATATGGCCCTAAGTTTATCAAGGCTACTTTTAATATCAGATAATTTTCTTCGACTCAGTTCTTTTTCAAACGAGTAAACCTTTGTCCCCACTTCCACCAAATAACCAATGTTTTCACTACAGCGTATAAACATTTGTAACAATATAGGATTGTCACATTTTTATTATTAAAGCGTTCATATGGACAGTAAAATAATACAAAAATTATTATAATCTGTTTGAATTTTCAGCGAAATATAGATATGTATTATTTGTAATATTTTGTGAGTAATATTGCTGTAGCGGAAGAATAAATTAAAATTTAAAACGCGCATATTTAAGTGAAAAAACAACATATACACACGCACATATGTATGTATGTGACATTGCACAATGTAAACATTTCCAACTAAAAGTTGTTTATCCCCGCATCCATCACATGCGTAGATATATAAAAGTGGTGCGTATGTGTATTTATTTTAAAGACCATTACGTGCCCAACGGTGCGTATAAGTAACTGGCTTTTATGCAAATCTACATACATATGTATATGTATGTATGTAAATATAAAACAGCGCTGGCGAGTATGAATGAATAAATGAATGACTGTGCGTATGAATAAAAGCCGTTTACTATGAATGAAAAGTAATATACAAATGTGCTATATACTGGCAAGTTAGTTGTTGAAGAGCACGAGCGAATGCAAATGCAAGTACAGTGGCGCGCAAAAGAATTTTTAATGGTAATTTGACACAAATTTTTAAATTTATTTTGTACTAAGTAGACTTATTTTATTACAACAGCGCTGAGTCAAAGGACATTATCTGAGATTTGAAAAAAAATTATTTTATTTTTAGTTGAAAATATTTCAATGAATTTTTTAAGGACACAAAAAGCCTAACTAAATAGATTGTATAGTCTCATGTATTTTAATAAGTAATATTGCTTTTCTGCATATGAATCACTTTCAGTTCCGATGCTAGCCTCTCTGGTGCTAACACGACTGCAGCTTGAGCGATTTAAATATCCCAAAAAAATTAAGGTCCTCTAGATCTCTTGCCTATCCTCTTCTTCTATTCTTCCCAATAATATGTTATACATAACTTTTTTTTTAGAGTAACTACTTAACGATAGATGTCGCCATTGACAGTTCACTCAGGCAACCTTAGACGCTCGTAGCAGTCAATAACCGTTTCTATGTTATGGTATTGAAATGTGATGAGTGATTTCTGAGGTTGGGGAATATTTTAAGAACGAACAAATCGGTAAGCTGAAGAAACTATATGAAAACCCATTCTTAGATCAAAATGACATTAGAAAAAAATAGAGCTTTTCAGGTGTACAGTTTCTACATATCCGTCTTGCCCTCATTTTGTAACTATCCAAAAAACAAAAAAAAAAACTGTTACAAAATCCTCTTGGCATAAACTTCAAATTTAAGGCAGACTTTTGCAATTTTTTTTAGTATGAAGAACATCATATATTTATACAAAAGTTAGTTAGCGTACACTAGAGGTGTTAGTAAGTTATAGTAAGACATCGAAAGGGTATGGTCGCTCCTCAATTGCGTCACTCTTCACTTACCTAGCAAATTTGTTTTAAGTTTTTATTAATGCAAACTAAAAAAAAAATATCAAAAACCATAAGTAGTTTATCAAAGTTTTTTTTTTCATTTAGCTTTAAAAGCAAAATACTTTTGTGCGCCACTGTATATACATACATACATATATTTCTTTAAATGTGTGTATTTGAGTGTTTAATGCTTTCAGTAGACTTATAAAAGGTTAAATTGCTATGCAAATGTGTCTACAGCGAAAGCGCTATCAATTTTGTTTATGCTTTTCAGCAAAAGTTATCTCTATATAGGATGTATATATGTATGTGTATAAAAAATATATACATATGTATGTATGTATATGGTATTGTTTTTTTTACTCTCTGCACTCTGCTTTTCACAATAAAATTCTCAAGCACACTTGAATCAGTTACGCAATATTGCAAACTGATTGAGCGTATAATAAGCACATTCTCATCAATCAACTCTAATAGTGTGGTACTCAAAAATTGCTAATTGGACTAATTAATAAAGTAATAAAGTATTTTTTTTTTTTTTTGTATTTTTAGATTTATATGTGTCTACATGGCAAATCGATATATATTTTTTATTGTGTTAAATAAAACAAATTTTAGTTTAGTCCCGTCAAATGCAAGACTTGAATGTTTTTTAGCAGAACTGCTTTTTCAATCATAAATATATATGACCTCCTCGCAATTAAAAAAACAAAATTCTCAAAAATTCTTCCGAAGCCGCAAATAAGCAACTTTTAAGTAATGCTCACAAGCTACTAAGTTAGTTACGGCATGAAAAGCAAGATTCTGTAAAAAGTTTCGAAACTGCATGTCTGGTTCCCTTGTTCCATTAACCTTTCATTAAGTCAAAACCTCCCATGTGGAAGTTTCATGAGTTGCGAGATCGATAATAATACATGCATATAGTCAAATATAGGATAAATTGATCTAGCAAAAATTTGTGTTGTCATAACTCCTGAACTCAACAGGCTTACACTGAAATAACCGCCCTTGTCTTGGTAAAAAGAACGTGGTATTTCGGTAAGATGGAACCGGCATCGACGTTATGGCCCACGTTTTCAATTAAATATATTGAAACCACTTCTGCAAATAAGCGCGACTAATCTAGAAAGAATAAGGGATGACTTTAAAAGGAAGATGCGAATAATGTCACTTTTGATCTCTTTGTCTAAGTTGAAGTGATTTTTTTTGTTCGTGCATGTCCTTTGAATAGACTACTCTGTCTCTTCCTTGACCAAATGGGTAGCGTGTGGCAGATTCGCTTTGTTCTTCTACCAGTATGGTTGGACAAATTTACTTTGAAGACCCAAAAATTAGGCGACTGTAGACGAAACGAATTAATCGCGGCTCACTAAAGAGTTCAGTGCCACAATTTTTAAACAAGATATCTCAGACTATGAATTCATACATCCATACCTATACATATTTAGCAGGAATCCACATTCCACATGGCTCCGCAATTGAGGAAAAACTACGTTCAAACTTGATCCAGAAATAATTTCTCTCAAAAAATCTCTTAATATTTCAAAGAACGTACATACATATAACCATAACACATTGAACCGTATGGGTTGGTATTTTTAAAGCATCATCTAAAAATAAGACTCATCAGACATGTTAGGACGAAAAGCAATTTGAAAATCAAGCGATAAAAAAATTGTCTAATCCTTTCGAAGTTCACTGACGCATTACAGAAATCTTATCTTATCCACTCTGAGAATTTGCATATTTCAGATGAAATGAAAACTCATACTTCTAATAAACGTTCGTAACAACTTGTGAGCTAGAGTTCTCCGAAATTGGGCTTAGCAAGACTCTTAACAAATGGGAATATCTTCTACTGAAGCTCATAAAGCCATCTTTTGTCGTGTTAATGTTATGCAGGGCAGCGCACACGCCCAAGCACACCTTCACCGAATGCATGGAATGGAACGAAAATAAATCTAGGTGGATGCGTTTTTTTGTTCCCATAATCGGCACACAATCACTCGAGCTATCAAGGAACAAAAACAACAATAAAATGGGGCAATGCAACCGAATGCGAAATTAAAGTGAATGGAAGGGATGATTTTTGTGTCGAAACGAGACAATGACGAATTGAAATGTGCAAAGTGATTTATGCGTTTGATGCAGCGACTCTCGCTTCCAAAGCGCTGTTGTGGTACACCTACTCGTTATTGTTCATATAACTGCATTCATTGGCATAACTCGCATTTTATACTCGTATGTATGTATATGGCATATGATGAAGAAGTATGCAGTAGCGAGTAAAAAAAATGCATAATAGTTGTGCTTCAGTGAATTTTTAAGCAAGGAAAAGGTGCTCAGTGATAAAAGTTAAACGAATATACATAATTAATATGGCAATAGGGTGAGCAATTTTTACACCGACGAACAGGAAGAATGTAGCAACAACAATATCGCCGCGGATTGCAGTTGGATACGCGTCAATGTCGCTTTTTTCTACCCTTTCTGGCTACTTCCTCTATAGCGCTGCATCACTCAAAAAAATTGTGCCAGTCAAAATATGCTGCATTTTTTTGCATCAGCTACTGTTGTCCTACTCGCTCACTCACTCTTAAACTTCGGTAGATTAGTGACCGATTTATAGTAAAGTTTGCAACACTAGCACGACTCACAAATTCGCAACACCAACACTACAGCCTTCTTGGCGCTACACTTTTGTGTAAGCGGGTAAACGCAAGAGAGCGAGAAGCGGTGAGGTTATAGCCAAATGCAATACGCTGCTGTATATGTATGGTTCTAAGTGAAGAAGTAAGAAAAAATTGTGCAAAATACAATCGCTTAAAAGAACTTAACGGCAAAATAAGAATAGAACAGATTATGGGGCGTTACAGTGCAGCGTTGTTAGGGGCGTAATAGTGTAAATGCTTCGTAAGTTTTTTAAAGAGATTTTTTGTTTTTTATTTGTCTGCTGAAAACTGAATTTCTAATGGTCTTTTGTAGTTTGTAAGCTTTCATAGTTGCGTTATTCGCATTTTTTTGCTTTTTTCCTTCGCATTCCGTTTTATATTTTGTGGTGCAAATCGACTTGTGACAGCAACCATTAAAGTGCTGCTGACTTCATTGCATTGAGAATTAAGAACAAAAACAACAAATTACGAAATAAGTAAAAAATAGTTTTAACCACACCCCGATGTTGAGGCCGATTTCGGGCAAAAGTTTTATTTAAACTGGAATATTTCTAAAGCTACTATTTGTTTCAGTTAGTATGGTGACTGTTTCTATGCCAAATCGTAGAAATCGCCACCGAATTAAATGAAATTGCTTGAAGAGTTTCCTTTTAGATATAACACAACAAAGTGTTGCCAAAGAAAAAACAATTAACCTCTTTTTTTCAAAAGCTATGCAATTTTCATATTTCACTGTTTTGGAAACTTCTGCAGTTAGAAAATTTTAGTTTTTCAAGATAGAAAAGTTTTAAGATCGCCATTAAAATTTGGGCTCAAATATTTTTTTTATAATACTCTGCTTCTTTTTAAAGATAACCTTAAATTTCAAAACCATTTTTTTTACATATAAAAATTTTAATTAAAAAAAATAAAAATTTTCCAAAAAAAAAGTGTATTCTAGAAAAGTTTTATTCTTTAAAAATAGAAAAATTAAAACATGTGTAAAAAGTATTTTGAAAAAAAAAGAGTTAAAAAATGACTTACCTAGCTTAGAAAATCCAAAAAATTAAAGCTCGTATTAAATTTTGTGCTTAAATTTGTATGAAAGCTCTAATACCAAACAAAATTTTCGTGTTAGCGTTAGAGAAAAAATAAATTTAAGATTTCTAATTCTAGAAAATTTTCTGTTCTTCAAAATCGAAAATATTATATTTAGCTGTTTAACGTTTTACTCAAATTTTTTCAACTATACCGCTGACATATTTTAAGCTAAACAGAAGATTTTTCAAAAATATGGATTTTTGAACTTTTTACAAAAAAAAATTTGTTTTCCAATTTTTTTTAACTTTCTACTTGAGTTCAATTAGTTAAACAAAATTACTCAATTTTGATCACAAAAAAAAAATATTTTTTTAGTTTTTAACTATAACTTCTTCCGTTCTTATAAAACCGTATCATCAAATAAATTACCAGAAAAGCACTGACGATAAAAATTTCAAAACACAATTTTTAAAATGATCAACTTAACAAACTCAAATGTAACTAACTAGATTCATTGAACGTAAGGGTTCTTCTAAGACAGCTGACTCCCGCTAAAACCATTAACTTAAAAAAGCGCTTTTGGTAAAAAGTTTTTTGCTCCATATACTACACTATATGTAGAACGTAAGTTCACTAGAAAAATTCGATAAAAATGTAGGCGAGTTAAAAAATATCCAAGTACAAAGCAGATAAAACTAAAACGCATATTGTTAGAGCAGTCGTTAAATGGCAGTTTTTGCTTGAATGTTTATATTAAGTAAGCGTTTAACAGAAAGAATAAGAAAAGTAAATTCTTGCCCTAAATGTTTTCGTTCATACATACATGCATAAATACATACATATATTTGTATGTACATATATTTGCCAACTCGTTTTTCTTATTTCTCTTGACTTTCACCGATTTTCGTTACGTTCATTTATCTTCGAATTCTTTTTACGTGCCAGCAATGTGACATAGTTTTTTGCTTGAGAGCCTTTTAAGAATTTTTGCAAAAGACATACAACTACATATTTCATTTTGTTTTTGAATATTGCTTTCATTATTTTTTTTATTTATTTTTTTTGTTTAAATCTTACGTAAGCTAAGCTAGAAATGTCATTGATGGTTAAACGAAAAATTTAATTGTGGTATTTAGGTTCAGGATCTATGCATTTAAAGAAAGTAATCCAATGTATTTTTATGTTATGCGGAATATTAAATAAAATAACTACGACTGATTCGAAGTTTAAAATATTTCAAAACTCTTCTTCTTTTTTCCCTTGTTATAATTAGTTTCACAATTATTTTTATTTTCTTCATTTGTAAAGCTTGAAATCTGGAGGGGAACCTTTTTAAATATATATCAAAATCTCAATTAATTAATTCCAATGTTAAAGCATATAAATATTTTGCCATCATTTCCATGTGCGTTTTATCCTGCAGTACGAGTATAAACAAGAACCAATATTGAAGTTAATACGCAACAAAGGTCATATAAAAAACGTATAAATAACTAGGCATGCGGACGCCACAATTCTGGAAAACAATTTGTTGCGCTCATAAATTATTCTCTACCCTGCATTGTTTTGCCAACTCAGCAAAAATTATTGTGAGAAAGAGAACTTGCTACATATATCTTACATTTTCCTTTGTTTTGTTTTTATAGTTATTCCAATTCTACATGTTATCTACTTCCAAATAGCGCCTACTTATTATGTTTTATATCAAATTTAGATGGAAATATGCAATTAAATAAGGAAGTGTTGGATGACATGTCTGATACTATTTTATCAGAACATAAACATATATGTACATATGTATGAACATATAGGAATACAATTTGCATACCCTGCAGCAAAATCAACAACTAGTCTAGCTTCATTGAATTGAGAACGTATATTGATATTATATCTTTCTTTTCTTTCTTCCTTCAGTTTTATTTGCATTAATTTCTTTCTATATTTCATTTTATTTGGAATCATATTCCTTCTAAACTGCAATTTTCTCTGCCTGGTATGTTTGTTGTACGTATACCTATGTATGTACCTTCGTGTATAAATTGAAACATTTTATTATTTAATTATAATCAGAGCAAATCTGTCAAAGTGAGCATTTGTTTCTTGGTATTGTGGTTTTTCCCAATAATATATGGATTGTAATTATAAAAACATAGAATTATTTTAATATCGGAGTCTTCTTCGTGAATATTTATTTTTATTAATGTAGAATACTTTTACAAATATGGCAAAGGGAAATATTTTTCTTGCTAAACTTAATATTATTATTAAACCCGAATTGTGTGGTACTCGGTTAAGCATATATACCAAGAAATTATGTCCGGAGGTTTCTGTTTTATACTCCCTGGAATTGTCGTTTAAGAAATACCACGCTTACTTCTGTTTCCATTGTGGCATCAAAATCGTTTATCAATTCACCAACTTTAGGATCACAACACGAAAATCGCTATATGACTAAAGTCCAAATAACTTACATCCCTAACAAATACACGCAGGTGTGTAGGAAATACGTAAAGCTAGCAATTTAAGTGCTTTTGAGCTTTTCAAATATGTGGTAAATAGCTTTTGCTGTGCTTAAGACAAGAAATAATTACTTTCACATTATTCACAAGCAACATTTCATAATCTTACTTATTACTACCGAACCTGCGTTAACCACAACAAAGTGCTTTGGCTTCCCCAAAATTTATTTTATTTATGTTATTGAATATTGAAATTATCTACCCAAAAAACTTATTGAGTGAAGTAAGTGTAGAAAATTTATATGTTTTTAAAATTTAAAGCATCGTATGGTAAGATTTGCTAAAAAATTAGAGTGATAATAATGGTAGAAATATCCCATTCGGTTCCTACTAAGGATTCCCACTTTAGTTGAGTTTAACAATCACGGAATTTTCTCGATAAAATTTTACCGAAATGAAGGGATTTCCCAAAGTTATTGGGTACAAAAAATTGTATGAAGTAACATCATAAACTATCTGACAATGAAGTTTAAGCATTTTCTTGAACATTTTTCTTAATTTTGGGACAATTTCGGAAGTTTTTCGTGATCATTTCGAGATGGTTTTCGAAACTGTCAGGATAATTTCTTCGTGACAAATGTATCTGAAAAGAGCCCTAAAAGTTATCACAAAAGAATTCTTTAAAGAAAATTCTCTTCTACGTAGATAAAAGTTCTCTAAGACATAGAACGCTCCGAAATTGTTCCGTATGTGTTGAAATTTATCAAAAATAACTCAGAAATAGTACAAAAAATTCTCAGAAAAAAAAAACCTTTCTGAAATGATGCCAAAAACAATAAAAAATGTTGGCGAAATGATCCCGAATAAGTTGCCAAGAGCAATTACAAAATGGTCCCAAAACAGATACGAACGTTCCCGGAACCACAAAAAAGCATCCTCTATACATAACCTTCACGGTTCATTTAAAAAATAACTATTCTGTCTGCTACATTTGTTTAATTGCCATTGCATACTCATTAAATATTGAAAATGAAAAAAAAAAAAAATAATGCAGTATAATGCATCTTTTAAAAAAATCTTGATAGTAAAAGAAATTATAGCAATCAAGTAGCATCACCATTCCCGATCTTAAACAACTGCAAAAAGGCTCGCAACAAAGAAAAAGGGTCAAGAGAAATTGCTATTTTCTTGTTTACACAATTTCCACGCTATCATTGCACACACTAATAGAAATAAATTTTGGTTTTTGCACATTATTTGTTTGTGTAGAACTTGCGATAGCCATGCTCAACAGACAAGCAAACAAACGGCAAATAGGCTAGTTGAAAGATGGTCATTCGGTTGCAGGAAGAAAGAGTGAAATTACAGTCGAAGCCCTTTCCCAGTTAGTTAGGGTCATGCCACAGACCTGACTGCTACTAAAGTAATCGAAGCCACAGTACAAAATGTGTGTTATGTTGTTGCAACTGTTGCTTAGCGAAGAAATGTTGTTGAAAAATAGAAAGTTCATCGGAAGTGCAAATATTTTGAGAAAACATGGAAAAAGTGTAGAAAATGGAAAATAAGCAAAAAATTTATATAATCACAAGAGTTTGGTGCTAAAGAGCGCACTATGAAATATAAGTATAGCAGTGGCGTAGACGGTTGTCGCTCTAAGCCACAGCTGGGGTATACGACTTGATAGTTGGTAGGCCACCAAAGAAAATACTCTCAACTGTGAGCTTTTGTTGCTTGAAATGAGCCATAGACAAACTTTGAGAATATTTTAATAGAGCTTATTTGTGTTTTAGAGCTTTTCACGGTTAAAACTTTGTTCCTTGGGTTAAAAAAAAATTGCTCTTTTTACCGTTATATTAATTCTCTGAGTTAAAATTTACAATATTTTTTAACCTGCTAGGATTTTTGATTTCTCTTTGAATTTTCAGATTAACTTTCTGCCATTGGCAGCACAAAAAATTTAGTTTTGGATGTTTTTTGATAGCTTCCTCGACCTTTTTAAATGTTTCTTAAAACCATCGAATTCGTAGTAGCTCAGTGGGAAGGTCACTCGACTTTGAACCGGGTACGTTTTGAAAATTTTTTTTAGTTAACTTCCCGTTGAGATAGACAATTGAACCTTGTAACATAGCTGAATGACAAATGCAATGTGGACGAAAAAAATAACCACTAGTTTTGGCACGGATCGAGATATTTGTCAAATTGAATCTTATTTAACTACCCGACACATAGATTTACAATGAGGGACCCTGTACAACAAATTCCGCTAGATGCCGCGCTTATCTATACAAATAAAAATCGCTGAGAGGGAGTCGTGGGACTGTTTTTTGAGCAATTTCTCGGTGACTTAGAGACTTGAAACTGGACACATGCTTCAGAACCGAGGGACAATGCAATATTTGGTGAAACAAAGAAAAAAAATCGCTAGGTGGCGCACTCACATATTTCGAAAATCGAAATTGGGAATCTTCGGTCGATTTCTAATCAATTTCCTGGTAATCTGGTGACTTGAAGCTTAGCAGGTTGGTCAAAACAAGACTAGAGTATGGTTTGCTGTAAATAAAATTACGCCAGGTGGTGCGCTGATCGCGGTGGGTATAAGTCCATTTTGGAATAAACTCCCGGTTGCAAATTTTGAATCTTGCTTTCTTCCAGTTGCCAACTTTTAGAAGTATTTTTTGAGCTCTATGAGGACGTCCTCCAAACCAGCATCAGGATTGAGTAACATTACTAAGAGCATAAATAAGATTATTATTCCTAAGAAATGAGGTGTGATCACGATACGCTGGATATAGCTAATTCCAACAACGATTTGTGGGATCGATACTATGATTTTCACTGCACCTTTTCCTAACTTATAATGGTGTGACGATGACAAATCAGTCTCGTCCCTGTTATCGCCTACGGCAAGCACTGCAGTGATACGTCAAAATGTGTTGGCTTTCGCATCAGTTATTTTGTTGGCTGCTGCAGCAATAAATAGCAGTGAAAGAATTGAAAAAAGGCAAACGCGAAACGACAATAACACTCTATGTCCGTTGTTTGCTTGAGAGTATGTGCGTGTGTATGTGTATAGCAAATAGCACACTGGCTCTTCAGCAGCTGGTAAATATTAGGTTAGACGCATGCACTAAGAGGATACAAAGCACAGCTGCGACAACGACTGGAACATTTTAGTTATAAGTTTTGCTCGCTTATCAGCAAATGCGACGAAACCAATCACAAGTGTAGTGTGAACAATTTGATGCGACATGTTAGTTTTTTCAATTATACATACATACATACATACGTATATTGCTGTTGTTGTTGTTGCTGTAAGAGTATCTTCTGTTTGTTTGTAGTTTTTAAGTAGTTTATGTAAGCTCTTTGACTCGCCAAACAGCAAATGTCATTGCACTTTTGACCCGTTAAGGATGAGCAAACTGCTCAGTTGTGTGCAATATATTTTCCTGTAGATATGTAGCTATTGACCACCTGTAGTGGAAAATCTAAAGAGGTATGAAAAATACTAGTTTGCAACTAAAATTTCTTGACTGATATTACACAGGTCCCAAGACTCAATTCATGATAGGTAAATCCCTTATGAGCAGAGTACTTGCCAGATATTAAAAGACGTATTCAACTATTTCAACAAACCATATTTAATTAGTTTAATTTGTATTGGACTAGTTTGAGTTTACTCCAAAAATGCGAGTTGTAAGCTGCCTAGTGTGAAGTTTTACTGCAGCTTCAAGTAAACACACATGGACACCCACATAAACATACATACGTTTGCTCTAAAGAGAGCGATTCGGGATCGACCCCTTTAGTCTACAGCTGGCCAATCGCATTTTTTGCAGGGTGTATACTTGCATGCTGAAATTGTGTTTACATAGCGTCTGTTGGAATTATTTATTATTTTGGTTTTTCATCAGCGCATGTTATTCAGTGAAATCAAGCGCTATATAAACAATTTTATAATTGAATGAAAGAAGAAGATATTTATACACAAGCAAAGTAAAAAATAGTTTTATGCAGCAACTATGGGTAATTGATCTAGTAGAATTAAAAACTCACATTTCCTTGGAAGGAGCACGCTGCTTGCATTAAAATATAATATAATAAAATAAAAATAAAATAAAATAAAATAAAATAAAATAAAATAAAATAAAATAAAATAAAATAAAATAAAACAAAATAAAATAAAATAAAATAAAATAAAATAAAATAAAATAAAATAAAATAAAATAAAATAAAATAAAATAAAATAAAATAAAATAAAATAAAATAAAATAAAATAAAATAAAATAAAATAAAATAAAATAAAATAAAATAAAATAAAATAAAATAAAATAAAATAAAATAAAATAAAATAAAATAAAATAAAATAAAATAAAATAAAATAAAATAAAATAAAATAAAATAAAATAAAATAAAATAAAATAAAATAAAATAAAATAAAATAAAATAAAATAAAATAAAATAAAATAAAATAAAATAAAATAAAATAAAATAAAATAAAATATAATATAATATAATATAATAAAATAAAATAAAATAAAAAAAAATAAAATAAAATAAAATAAAATGAAATAAAATAAAATAAAATAAAATTTAAAATTAAAAAAAAATAACAAACGCTTAGAAGCCGTTCAATTCAGCAGTAGTTGTATCAGCGACATCTGCTGGTAGTTTTATATGATTAGATTAAATGGGAGCGATATGTTGTGTTGTTCTGATCTGGCTGATTTTCAGTGCACAGATTATATATATATGTACCAACTGTGTAAAATTTTGCGTTCCCAGCTATGTATGTCATTGTAAGAGTTGTACGCCAAACCCCGTTTATCAGAACAATGGATTATATGGGAGCTATGCGATGTGTTGGTCCGATCTTGCTGCTTCCGACAAACAAATAATGCTTCACAAATTTCATTGAGATATCTGTAAAATTTAGGGAGTTATTTTTACACTAGAATTTCGTGAATAACCAGAGTTTGGCGGTGTTCCAATGGTGCAAATTTTGAAAACCGGTATAGCATACAAATAAGGTCTGCCTCCACCAATCCTTGTGTGCCCCCCAGTAATCTACAAATATTTTATAAATTGTTCGTACATTGCATGTCATGAACAATTTATGCTAATTTAAATATCTGAAACACACATACATACATACATATATACGTGTACATACATGAATATGAATAAAAAAACATGAATTTATGCACATTTTTTATACAAATTGCACATGTCTGCACGTAAATAAACAACATAAAATCACAGGCATACATGCATAGCTTAACCATACACATACATACATACACATGTACACATACACATATATAAACAATTACACCATGTAGTTGCCATGTGATTATCCACGCCATAAGCGCAAAAATCTTATTTGCACAAGAATTTCAAATAGAAAATGTGATTATCGTTAACGACATAAAATTCTCTGTTGCTATGGCTGTTACCCTTGATGCTGCTACACGACAACAACATGTCACAGAAAATACAACAATAACATATTTTACGTGGCTGCTGTCAATACACCATTGAACGTGCGTTCGTGCATGGTTTCTCTTTTTCTCTGAATTTGCCGTTAGCGTTTCATAGCAATACAATAACAAAGTTTATATACCTAGTTGTGCTAAACATGAAATTTCTTATAAGCTTGGTTGTCAGTTACAAATGTCTAAGGGATACATGTTGGGTCATTTTGGTGCACATATTGATTGATGTCTCCGAAAATGACTTAGCTATCGGAACAAGGGATATCCGAAATTTTTAGCCAGACGTCTAATAATGCAACGGTGCATGTTGCATTCACTTATATTAAGCATAATTCTCAGGATCATTTTGTGGACTTTTTCCCGGCCCTTTCCGTATTGTTTACGGTACTGTCTAAGATTAATTTCCACACATTTTTTTTAGTTAATTTTGTAGAAAAATTCTTGGGATTATTTCTAATCAAGTCCTAATATAATTTCCAAAACAATTTCGAAATGATCCTGAAAAGATCCCGAAATGATTTGTAAAACTTTCTGGAAATTACCCGGAAAAGAGGGGTTGGTCCAGCAAACTTTTTGAATAATGAATAAAATGTTATATCTTATTACAGTAAATTTTTTTCTGCTGAGTATAAAATATTCATTTGCACCCGAAAATAGATTCCCTTTTTAGTTTATTTTGCAAAATATTGCAATGTCTGGTCTTGAGATTTTGCTCGTTTGTTTTCTTATTTACTTGTCTATTGTCATCAACATGTTTTGCTGTGTTCAATATACTGCTAAATAAAAATGGCATATTCATATAATATTATGTACTTATGTATATATGTTTGTATGTTCATAAGGGCCTATTGCAATGTCTGAAGAGAAAAGAAGTTGTGAGAGGTAACAAGTTTGATAGGAAGAAAGGGACCCGCGACTAAACTGAAATACGATTGCCTTCGTGTGACACGAGTACCGCCGATTGCACTAACATTAAAAAATTCGCAATCAATCTTTTAGTAACAATCTAAATCCACTTTTAGAGTAAACGAAAAAAACAGTAGTCGTAGAAGGACATAAGCAAAAAGAATGAAGATCAGCAAGAAGGCGGGCTAGAAAATTCAGACTTGCGCTGATATCTTCGAAGTCAAGTTTTGAGATGCGAATAGACAATTTTTCTGCTCATTTTCATAGTACGCTCTAATGTAAGTTTATACAAATCCGATTTTATACTTCCCCACCCATTTTCTCAGTATGTTAGAGTTGAGGTCCTTATCTGCTTGTTTTTTTTTTAACTATATATTTATTAAATTTTGTTGTCCGCTTTTCACATTAATAATGAAAGAGCAATTCTATGAAGTAAGCATCAAATGCTTATGTGGTTAATTTATTCGATTTCCCAGTATTCATATTACGTTCGAGGGAACCTCAATAAAGTTCCTTTTTAACGGATGGTGCGCTTGGCATAGTGGAATGTATGCGATGGGTCGCTCTAAACTCTGTTGGTAAGAAAATGAAGCAAAATTAATTCTGAAATAAGATTTCTTGGATTTCGATTAGTAGAATCAACTTACTCTTGAAGAATTTTCGTAGAATCAACTTACTCTTGAAGAATTTTCTAACCACAATTAGTTTTACATAAGAAATTTAGTTTTATTAATTCTCCGAATTAATTTCTGACCTTCAAAGCTTGTTAAAAGAAAAAAACTAGTTAGAAGAATGTAGAAAAAAATTAAATGATATGAATAAACAAAAAGATTTTCGTAATTTTATTTGTCAAGATAGGGAGAATACATTAATAAGACAATTCTGAAACTAGTTCGAAGTAATCGCTAAAAACTCCCGAGAATGGTTCAACAGCATCCCTGATTGATTCAGGAAGACAAAAAAATGGTCCCAAAAATATTGAAAAATTATGCCTAAAAATCTTTGAAAAATTCAAGAAATGGTCATGTAATTACCGAAAACAATTTTCAAATTATCTCGCAATGGTGCCCAAAAAAACGAAAATGCTTCTGAAATTATTCCGAAAAGTCTGGGGAAAAGTCTAGAAATTGTTTCTAGGTAATCATTGAAACTGTTTCCAGGTAATCATTAAACTGAAAAAATTTCGAAAATGGTGATTAAAATAAATCCTTAAAAATTCGTCTACTATATTCTCCATCTTAATTTGCATCCCAAAAAATATCTAAATACCCAAAAAAAAAAACTTTAACGGTCATCAATAGTTACCAACAACCATAGATGATTTTCTTGGCTGTAGCATTACTGATGAATAATTCTTAATTTTAGATTCTAAGCACCACTCTACTTTGGCCATTATAGATAATAACAGCTCTAAAAGATGTTTATTAAAATCGCTTAGATCAAGACTAGGTTTATTTCGCTTTAATGCTGTGCTAAGATATTGAACTGGGTAAGACTAGCACAAATGCGAATTATAAACAATGAGTTCCGCACTTCTCTATTAGCACAATCTACAAACGTACCGGAAACGCCGCAAAATAATCTGCTGAAAAATTTACGCGCTTCGCATTGCAAAGAATTAAAGAAAAATCGATTTAATTCCAATAAAAATATGTGCCATGAAACCCACCGCCATGCACACCAATTCAGATATATTGGCCTCATTTTCTCATTAAGCTTCTTACCTCTGAGTTTGTATTAAGCTTTTTATTCGCCAATGCCCTAGCCACCTACAATTTGTTTAACTTTCATTTGATTTTATTTCATTCTACATGAGAGCGCTGTTTATACCACGTTGCAAGCTATTTAAAATCTGTGCCCTCAGTATAATATGTTATGCATAAAAGAATATATGAAAAGTTCTGCAATATTTGGGCGATGTCAAAAAAACTGAAAAAAAAAAAAAATTTTGGAATGTTGCTTTAGGAAGACCGGTCTTCGCGTTAGTGCCTGAGTGTGCTAAATCGTTTGAGTTAGGGAAATAGGTGATGTCTTAAATTTTAAGTTAAACATCTAGTAATGCAGCGCTGAAAGTTGCATTCAATTCGATGCAGCAGTTTTGGATTGATGCGCGCACAAACATTAAGACAGACAGATAAAAATTTTAAAAACTGTTGCTTGAATACATTTGACTCAATAATGATTTCTCCTATACATTTTTTGAATATCTTTAATATGCATTGTATACAATTTTATTATATTTAGAGACATTGCGCATAGCTTACTTAATATTGCAACTGGGTATATACTCGAACGCACATTGACTAGCTTCCAGCACAATATTTGGCGTACAAATTAGCTTAACACTTTTCCCAACATTTTTTTTGCGCTAAAAATTTCTTATCAATGCTCAGTGCAGCTATGTCGTACAAACATATGTATGTATAAAAGTATACTAGGTATATATGTACATACATAGGTAAGCTAACCTGCTAACTTGGCAAATATTCACAGTCTGACAGCAAATAAAAAACAAACAAAAGACAACAACCTAAAGCAAATAGAACATAATGAAAGTCAAGACAAGATGGCGTACGTGCTTGGTGTATAGTTGCTTAGCTTAGCGGCACCATTAGCACAACTAAAGAAATATATAAACATATATACCTATATGTTCGTATATGGATCGAATATATGTATATGTTGGTATAAACCCAACTATAATCAAAAGAAAGTGCAAATTGTAGCTCAGAAATCCCGCCTCAAATGGCATTAGGATTTTACGACGCTAAAGCATTGTTACCTAAATTTATTTGTGCAGGTGTATAGCGCTCTATATATGTATGTTAGGGCGGGTAGATTTAAAAATTGCCCATTGCTCTGTGAAAATCGTATTCTAAAGATCAAAATAAGAAACTTCGCCGAAGGAATCATACCTCTAAAACCAATTCTGATGTCCCCCAATTTGGGTCGAACTTTTGGGTAAGTATCATTTGTAGTGCTAAGAGAAGCCCCAAAATGTCACTCATACGCCATGGCGCCCTACCCAAAAGTTCGACCCAAAAGTTTCTTATTTTGATCCCTTGAATATGATTTTCACAGAGCAATGGGCGATTTTTTTGCCTAACCACAAATCGACCTGGCCTAATGTATGTACTTGTATTTGTGTATATATATGTATGTATGCATGCAGGTTTGTAGGTATTTCGTTGCACTTATAATTACACGTTGTAAACTATTGTTGCGTTGTTTGCAAACGCCCCAACTCTCTGTTGTACGAGTACGTGGATCAATTTTCCTCTATTAAGTTTGTTGTTCTATGGCTTGGTTGGTTGGTTGCTTGGTCGCCGATTTTCGCAGGTAAAATGTGCAACGCTATAAATCGTTTAGTTGAGTTATTAGCGTTAAAAGTAATTATTATCAAGTACACTCTGTTGCTTGTTTATGTGAAATTTTGCTAAATTATCTTTTCAACTTTGTTATTTTGTAGTTGAAAGCTAGATAGTAAATTTAAGCACTGCTGCTACTGACGTTGTAATCCAAACCCGTAGTTTGGAGCTCGAGTATTTATTCAAACAATTTCAGTGAACTTCATAAACATAAATTGCCATGCAACTGAACATGAATTTTGTTTACTTCCTCTTGTTGGAATTTTAATTATCTGTTCCTTATAATTGTGGATTTAATACGCGCTTAGTTTATTTGAAAGGCCATAACAGTTTAAAATCATAATGTATAGTGAAAATATCCATGACTATAAATGAACGCAAAACCGATAGTAATAAGTTTTTTTTAATAATTATTGTTTTATTTTTTATTATTTTTAGAGAAATGTTTTCGAGCTATGCTAACCAATATTGCCCTGCTTTACGATCAAACTATAAATTTTATTTGTAAATAATTTTATATTTATTGATAGCTCTATCAAAGCAGAAGTGCAGTCAAATAATAAAAATCAGACGAAAAATAATAATAGTATCGAAAAATCAGTTTGAAAAAAACACCAACACATACATGTATGCACCAAACATGTTTTCACACTATAGGGCCCTAGTTGTGAATGTAAACGTGTCATACATTTTAACCAAGGTTTAGCCACTTCGAATCCAAAATTCTCCAATAAAAAAATAAAAAATTATTCGTCATTTATAAAATTTTGAGTGATAAGTGAACTGTTATTTTTTATTCAAAAAAATCAAAAACATGTTATTTTTATACCTAGTAGTGCTTCGCACACAAGGTATATTAACTTCATTGGCCTAACGGTAGTATGTAACGGCATAAACGAATCGAGATAGATATTGACTTATATATATCAAAATGTTCAGGAGGAAAAGAGAAATTGATTGAGCCATGTCCGTCCGTCCGTCCGTCCGTCCGTCTGTGAACACGATAACTTGAGTAAATCTTGAGATATCTCAATGAAATTTGGTATGTAGGTTCCTTTTCACTTATCTCCGAGCGCTATTGAAAATAGGCAAAATCGGTTAAAAGCCACGCCCTCTTTCTATATCCTACTAATATTATAAATGTGAATGTAGCGATGTTTGGATGTTTGGATGTTTGGATGTTTGGATGTTTGGATGTTTGGATGTCCAGACGTTTGCTTTTGTTCCCTAAAAACTTGAGAATGGCTAGACGGATTTTGTTGAAATTTGGCACGCCTACAGGTTATAGTCTGGAAGGAGCTATAGGCTATTTTTTTTTTAATTTTGGGGGTTCCGACCATGCTAGGGACCGTTACTTTTCGAAATTTTTTTTATTCCATATAACTCTAGGTATATTGAAACTATACTTATGATATTTCGCATATAGGTATAGAAAGATCGTACAATATGGGTATCAAACGAAAGGGGATGACCCCAGGTTTCATTTTGGCTTCGATATATTTCGATAAATTTATCGATAACCAAGTTATCGGTCAAAATTCGATTGCCCGAAAACCTTAATATTACCCTACAATATGGGTATCAAAGGAAAGGGGATGGCCCCAGGTTTCATTTGGGCTTCGATATATTTCGATAAATTTATCGATAACTGAGTTATCGGTGAAAATGTTATTGCACAAAAACCTTAAAATTGCCCTACAATATGGGTATCAAACGAAAGGGGATAGCTCCAGGTTACATTTGGACTTCGATATATTTCGATAAATTTATCGATAACTGAGTTATCGGTGATTGCCCAAAAAACTTAACATTACCCTATAACATGGGTATCAAACGAAAGGGGAGGGCCCCAGGTTTCATTTTGGCTTCGATATATTTCGATAAATTGATCGATAACTAAGTTATCGGTCAAAATTCGATTGCCCATAAACCTTAATATTACCCTACAATATGGTTATCAAACGAAAGGGGATGGCCCCAGGTTTCATTTGGGCTTCGATATATTTCGATAAATTTATCGATAACTGAGTTATCGGTGAAAATGTTATTGCCCAAAAACCTTAAACTTGCCCTACAATATGGGTATCAAACGAAAGGGGATAGCTCCAGGTTTCATTTGTACTTCGATAGGTTTCGATAAATGTATCGATAACTGAGTTATCGGCGAAAATGTTATTGCACAAAAACCTTATAATTACCCTACAATATGGGTATCAAACGAAAGGGGAAGGCCCCAGGTTTCATTTGTACTTCAATATATTTCGATAAATTGATCGATAACTGAGTCAACGGTCAAAATGCGATTGCCCGAAAACCTCTATATTACCCTACAATATGGGTATCAAACGAAAGGAGATAGCTCCAGGTTTCATTTGGATTTCGATATATTTCGATAAGTTTATCGATAACTGAGTTGTCGGTGATTGCCCAAAAAACTTAACATTACCCTATAACATGGGTATCAAACGAAAGGGGAGGGCCCCAGGTTTCATTTTGGCTTCGATATATTTCGATAAATTGATCGATAACTAAGTTATCGGTCAAAATTCGATTGCCCATAAACCTTAATATTACCCTACAATATGGGTATAAAACGAAAGGAGAAGGCAGCAGGTTTCATTTGGACTACGATAGGTTTCGATAAATTGATCGATAACTGAGTTATCGGTGAAAATGTGATTGCCCAAAAACCTTAAACTTGACCTACAATATGGGTATCAAACGAAAGGGGAAGGCCCCAGGTTTCAATTTAGCTTTGATATATTTCGATAAATTGATCGATAACTAAGTTATCGGTCAAAATTCGATTGCCCGAAAACCTTAATATTACCCGGCAATATGGGTATCAAACGAAAGGGGAAGGCCCCAGGTTTCAATTGTACTTCAATATATTTCGATAAATTGATCGATAACTGAGTCAACGGTCAAAATGCGATTGCCCGAAAACCTCTATATTACCCTACAATATGGGTATCAAACGAAAGGAGATAGCTCCAGGTTTCATTTGGATTTCGATATATTTCGATAAGTTTATCGATAACTGAGTTGTCGGTGATTGCCCAAAAAACTTAACATTACCCTATAACATGGGTATCAAACGAAAGGGGAGGGCCCCAGGTTTCATTTTGGCTTCGATATATTTCGATAAATTGATCGATAACTGAGTCATCGGTCAAAATGCGATTGCCTCTATTTTACCCTACAATATGGGTATCAAACGAAAGGAGATAGCTCCAGGTTTCATTTGGATTTCGATATATTTCGATAAGTTTATCGATAACTGAGTTGTCGGTGATTGCCCAAAAACCTTAACATTACCCTATAATATGGGTATAAAACGAAAGGAGAAGGCAGCAGGTTTCATTTGGACTACGATAGGTTTCGATAAATTGATCGATAACTGAGTTATCGGTGAAAATGTGATTGCCCAAAAACCTTAAACTTGACCTACAATATGGGTATCAAACGAAAGGGGAAGGCCCCAGGTTTCAATTTACTAGCTTTGATATATTTCGATAAATTGATCGATAACTGAGTTATCGGTGATTGCCCAAAAAACTTAACATTACTCTATAATATGGGTATAAAACGAAAGGAGAAGGCCGCAGGTTTCATTTGGACTTCGATAGGTTTCGATAAATTGATCGATAACTGAGTTATCGGTGAAAATGTGATTGCCCAAAAACCTTAAACTTGCCCTACAATATGGGTATCAAACGAAAGGGAAAGGCCCCAGGTTTCATTTGTAAAAATGCGATTGCAGAAAAACCTTAATATTACCCTACAATATTGTATCAAATCAACATTTGAAGTTCAATTCATCCTGGCACAATTTGTCAAAATTGAATTCTTGAAAGGCCCCCTAACGTTACCAACGAATACCGCAAAAGAAAATTTTTGAAAACCGGTTTTCAATACTCTTTTTTCAAAATTTTCAAAATATTCGAATTTTGTAAATTCTTCAGTAGGCAATAATATTATATAAATATGAAATCTTAAAGTATATTATTGATTTTGAAAGTCCCCCTAACTACTTACATCCCGAGCAACGCCGGGTACCCTGCTATCTATATATATAAAATTCAAATTATGTAAATATATATGTATGTAGGTATAGATCGACTTGCGTCCTAAACTTATAAACCGATCGTAACCAAATTTTACACACCCACTGTACATCTTCCAGGGATGGTCACAGGCTAAAAAATATTTTGATATATATAGGGGGCGTGGCACCTCCCATACAAATGGAATTTTCCATTGTCCGTATCTCCGGAAGTATTTATGTTAGACCATTGAAACTCGGTAAGGGGTTATATGGGATCGATCCCTACCACCTCCAAAACAACTGGGTATAACGAAAAAGTGGGCGTGGCACCTCCCATACGAATGAAATACTTCTTAGTCGATATCTCTGGAACTATTTAGGTTAGACCACTGAAATTTGGTGAGAGATTATATGAGATCGATCCCTACCACCTCCAAAAAAACTGGGCATAACGAAAAAGGGGGCGTGGCACCTCCCATACGAATGAAATACTTCTTAGTCGATATCTTTGGAAGTATTTAGGTTAGACCACTGAAATTTGGTTAGGGGTTATATGGAATCGATCCCTACCACCTCCAAAAAAAACTGGGGATAACGACGGTGTGGGCGTGGCACCTCCCATAAGAATGAAATACTTCTTAGTCGATATCTCTGGAAGTATTTAGGTTAGATCATTGAAACTTGGTTAGGGGTTATATGCAATCGATCCCTACCACCTCCAAAAAAACTGGGGATAACGAAAAAGGGGGCGTGGCACCTCCTATACGAATGAAATACTTCTTAGTCGATATCTTTGGAAGTATTTAGGTTAGACCACTGAAATTTGGTGAGAGATTATATGGAATCGATATCTACCACCTCCAAAAAAACTGGGGATAACGACAGTGTGGGCGTGGCACCTCCCAAACGAATGAAATACTTCTTAGTCGATATCTCTGGAAGTATTTAGGTTAGATCATTGAAACTTGGTTAGGGGTTATATGGAATCGATCCCTACCACCTCCAAAAAAAACTGGGTATAACGAAAAAGGGGCGTGGCACCTCCCACACAAATAAAATTTTTCATTGTCCGTATCTGTGGAAGTATTCGGGTTACACCACTGAAATTTGGTGAGGGGTTATACGAGATCGATCCCTACCACCTCCAAAAAAATTGGGGTTAACGAAAATGGGGGCGTGGCACCTCCCATACTAATTTTTCAAGCTAAATATCTCCAAAAGTATTTAAGGCAGGAACCTGGAAATTGGTATAGAGCTAAATGATATCAAAACAATTTTCGCGCATAAAAGTGGGGTTATCGTAAAGGTGTTTAAAGTTAGGACCTGAAAATTTATCAGGAGATTAATGATATCAATAGTTCCCGTGTAGGAAAATTTTTTCGCTATTTACTTATGCTCCGGGACAGAAAACTAAAAATTTTGTGTATCGTGTAGCCTTAAACGGAATACTAAAATTTTATATTTTTGAAGTTGTATGCACAATGAAGTAGTGAAAAATTAATACCAAAGTCTATTTTGGGAAGAACGAAGTTTGCCAGGTCAGCTTTATTTTATGTATATAAATATGAAATCTTAAAGTATATTATTGATTTTGAAAGGCCCCCTAACTACTTACATCCCGAGCAACGCCGGGTACCCTGCTAGTATATAATAGTTTCGAAAATACAAAAAGAGTGATTATTCAGTACATAATACACCTATAAGGATAATATTTGGTATGCACTTTAGCGTTAAGGCAACAAATACATTTTTGAAAAAATTTTTAAAAAGGGGCGTGGTACCGCCCACTTTTGATATAGTCAAGTTTGGAAATATTATTAATCATAAATCAAAAACCGCTCAAGATAGCAAAACAAAATTCAGCACACATATTTATATTAATACAAGCAATATTTCGAAAAAAAATTATTGAAATCGGGTTAGGTCCACCCCCAATTTTATACGAAAGATTTTGAAAAGGATCATAGATATATTGAATATGCTATAACTTTGCTTAAACTAGCTGTATATCATTTCTATTTCACCTCTGAAGTGTTCGTGGGCAAAGAAAGTCGAAAGCACAAAATTTTTGGAAAATGGGCGTGGCCCCGCCCCTTTATGGGGGATTATTCCACAAAACTTTACATGCCATAACTCCGGTAAAAATTGACTTATTGGAACGATATTTAGAGAAAGTGTTCAACATATAAAGCTAACTCTTTGCTGTAAAAATAAACAAAAGCGGTGAACGGACACGCCCACTTTTTGAACACAGTTCTAAAAAATTTCTTCGTAAAATTAAAACCGCGATATTTCCATAATTGTATAAGTTATTTAAATAAGATTTTACACACATAATAAGATTTTTAACAAAAACTAAACTGTATACAAATTTTGTGGATTTTGGTGAAGTAGGCGTGGCGCCGCCCACTTTTTAGCATAAAAGCTCTGCTATTTTCAAAAGCGATTGCTTGGAATTTGAAGAATGTATTTCAATGAAATTTTGTGAGATACTTCCCAATAGTATGTAGTATACTCCTGCCAAAAATTACGCAAATCGAATAACAAACAAGCAAGATTTACGGGCAAGTAGTTAACACTCTACTGCCTTTTTTTTATTAATTTTTTTTATTTTCATACCTTTCATGAACATGAGGAAAGGTATTTATATTTTGTTATTTAGTAATAATTTAATTTACCACTCACAACAGAAGTGTTTTTATCGAAAACAATCAGTTGCCTTTATAACAAATTTTCAGTTATTAAAATAGGCCTGAGTAAATTAGGATACCAAAACAGATCACTACTAGGTATTTAATGTTCGGTTACACCCGAACTTAGACTTCCTTACTAGTTATTTATGGTATTCTTGAATAACGATAAAACTTTATTTTTATTTAGTTATTAAAGTAAGAAATAAGTACCTCGAGATCCCGTAAAATTCTACCCAGGTGTGCATTATCGAGCTCGTGTGTATTTTGGAATCATTCTGGAATCATTTTGGAACAATTTTGGGAGCATTTCGAAACATTTTTGGGATTATTTTAGGAACATTTTGGGATCGTTTTGGGACATTTTGGGATGATTTTTGGACATTTTTGAAATTGTTTTGGAACAATTTTGGGATCATTTCGGGGACATTTTTAGAATCATTTTGGGATAATTTTTTGTATCATTTTGGAACAATTTTGGGAGCATTTCGAAACATTTTTGGGATCATTTTGGAATAATTTTGGGATCATTTATTTTATTATTTATTTTTTATGTTTTCGTCGTTTTTAACTTTTGTTGTTGTTATTGTATTGTATTGATCACGGGTTACGATTCGCAGTGTCAGAGCCGCACCAGAGAGCTCGAAGAGTTGTTAGTAATTATAAAACCGCATTCAGTCATTTAAGCTGCTGGGAATAGATAATAGTGCCACGGGTAACGCGAGTGTGCAGGGCATTCATGCTTCCTACAGTCAGACAGATAGAAGAATTAAATGAATTTTAATGAAAATTTCATGTTAATTTGAAACAAATTTCCCTATATCTAAAAGAAATTTGTTTTAGGAAGTGAAACCGAATGAACACTATTCTAGGCCATTTTCATAGTTGCATAATGAAATATGAAATTCATCCATTTTTAATGCTAACTGATGCCATTTGGAAATACCAAAGGAGTAATTTGCATATAAAATGACGAAACGAAGCCGTTACTACGGTTATTCACACACATACATACATATTTATAAATCGTAGAAATGCCAATAAAGCAATTTTGAATGTCATACTAGACCCTAACATGCGGCAAAAAGCCCACAATGAGCTGATCACATTACTCATATGTATATGAATGAGTTTTCTAGCTACGCCTTCCCCCAACAATAACACCAGCACTTATTTGTTTGTTCACCTGTTATTAAATCGGCCATAAATATAATAAAATTGCCGATGTCCTTGCTGGCAGCTTTCGACCTGGCAATGAATATTTTGGCAACAAATTTAGGTCTCTTTACTAGCGCACACACATACATACAAATGTTTAGAAGCGCATGCAATTTTGTAGGTAAATAAAAAACAACATTTTAATATATTTATTTTGTTGTACTATTTTCAAATGAGGCCATTGAAACTCAATTATTTATGACTATTGTGAGCTTTGCTGACGCAAAAGGTTTTAGTCTCCAAAAAAGCTGTTCTTTTTATTTGTTGAAGGCATTTCATTTTGCATAACAATTTGCCAAAAAGGTAGACATTTTATTATTTATAGATGTAAGCATGTGTGAAATTGGCAAATATCTAATAAAATTAGCTGATTTGTATTTTACTAAGCCGCTTTTATATAGTTGAGTGCGCATTAGAGTGGTTCGAAAATAATTTTTTATTTTTTTATTTTTTTTTTAAGTTTTTGATGTAGCCTATTAATAAAAACTTGATCAAAATTTTATTTGCAAAAAATTTCGCTGAGAATACCAATATACAGAAATTTCATTTGGAAAAATTTTATATACAAATTTCAAATTTCAAAATCAAGTTTGCTGAATCATTGTTTCATGACAGCATACAACTCGCAGTGTCTCTTTCATCCTCAAAAATATTTTTTGCGCTTTTTTTTATATTTTTTGATTTACCAAATACATTTTTTTTTTGAATCACCCTAATGCTCATTCGCGACATTTTCAATATAACGGTAATTTGCATAATATGTGGAAGCTATTCAATGCGCTTATTGTTATTACATAATATGGAAATTTTGATAATAATTTGAAATTAAATTGCGCGCTGTTTCGATACAAATTGCTTGTCAAAAACATAAAATATGTTTAATAATTTGCAGATGATATTAAAAAAAAATTTCAAACAAAAACTGTTGAAAGGAAATAAAAAATGGACCAGTTAGTGCCAAGTGCGAAAATTGTAAATGAATGTCTGTGGAAGAATAAAGGCGGAAAATTCCTCTCAAGTGTTTTTGAATTTTGCGTCAAAGCCAAATTTTATGTTATTCAAACTAATTTTTAATAATTTTGTTTTGACGCAGAATTCAAAACACTTGATAAAAATATTTTTCTCCTGAATATTGACAAATTTGTCAAGAGCACAGAATCGCCTTGTAAGAGTACTTATTCTATTGGAAGTTGGTATGCCATATTTTGGTAGACACTCCCTCTCTATTTCTTTTGCTCTCGATATCGCTCTATCTTACCGTCACCCTCTTATAAGATTATTCTGCATATTTAATAATGTTACATAAACTCTCATAAACAAACTCATAGCCCTTATACATATACCATCGATGACGTGCGACAACATAATAAAATAAACGAATTAAATTTGCAAGCTGAACGTTCATTAAATTAAAATCACCAAAATGTCAATCAAATACCATAATAACAGTATAACATTTTGACACAAACCCATTAGTATGTATTAGCTGTACTGAACACATTTTGCGTGTGGGCAGTCACGCATGCATTGGCCCGTCAAAAGGGATATCAACCAGTCTTTCGTGCATTGATTGGAGATCACATTTATGGCTTACCAAATGTCAGCAACATTCACTTTGAGGATGACAAAAAAAAAAAAACAAACGAAATTAGAAAACAACAGCACACAAAATGAGCAAGGGCAGTGAAGCAAGACAAGGGGCTAAAGTGTTGGTTGGTTGGTTGGTGTAAAAGCGATGAAGCAACCAAGTGAAAAATCATTTGAAATTCATTGCATGACAAACTAATTTGAATTCGAGAATTGAACAAGTTGGCTTTTGTTTATTCAAGAAGATGAAAACAGAATGAAGGACTAATGGAAAAGATACACTACAAGCTACATTGTGCGTGGGTGGTGTGTTGTGTAGAGAAGTGAAGAGCATGCAACATTTTAAACTGAAAAATTTCATTTGAAATTGTGTAATCAAAGTCGAAAGAATGTTTTTTTTTTGTTCGAAAATGTACGCCAACAAATATAAATATTGGAAAAAACAGCATGAGAAAACAATAAAATCCTTTACACGAAATAACTCAATGCTCTTGGCAAGCTTAACAGATCAATTGGCAAGCAAGCAAAAAAAAATATTTAGATACAAAAAAAACAAAAAAAAATTATTTTCACAAAACCACAAGAGTATAAAAAAGCCGCTAGCAATTTGAAGCTTAAGCGCCCTAAGCAAGCTGGATTTAGAGAAATAAAATGAAAAATTCATTTAAATATAAAAGTTGCTTGGAGCATAGGAGTAAACGAAATCTTAATAAATTTGAAAGTGTGCGCGAAAATACGTTTGCAAAGTATTAGAGACTGTTAAATGAAAATTGAATTCGCAACATTTGCCAATGCTTAAGTGGCATAAGAAAATTGCTTGCGAATACCATAATATCGAAGCTTATGCCTACAATCCAACAAGCAGCAAAGTAATATCAAAGGTGTGGTTTGAGCACAAAGTTCTCTGAAAGTCGCAGTTACCACGATACTACGTGATTATTACGTAACAATGATGTCAATGGAACTTTACGGCTTATCTCATATGACCGGCGCAGCAACAAATTAGTCCTTATTTTGCTTGCAAACAACTTAGCATATTTTAAAAATTAAATTAAATCTTCAAAATAATTTTGTCGCATATTATTATAATAATTTCTATCACATTGTGAGCAGTTTTATGTTCATTTTCAATTCACTTTCTCAAAACGTTAATATACAAAGCTTACAGAGCACATATGTGCCCACAAATGGATTTCTTTATTTATTAAAGGCAATGCTTACATGTTATGTAAATAACATAACGCAAATGAAGTACTTTAGCGCATATGCTTCACGTGAAGCTACATACATGTCATATGAATATAGTACATAGGGGAACAATAAGCAGTTCCATTTACAAGCGTATTAAAGGCACACACACACACACATTCACAAAACAAAATACTTTTCTCGAAAACAGCCGCTTGTGGCGACACATTCAAAAAGCATTTGCGAATACAAATGATTGCTATGAAAATCAGTTGTCTAGGGAAAAGCGTCTAACAAAGCGACCATCCAGGAAAATTTACTCAAAACAAGTAAAGAATTTGTAAAACTCACAACAACTCAATGGCTGAGCTCATAATAACGTGCATTTAAACTCAGTCATTACGACGAATGATGGTAATGAATGTTGAGTTGGTGTATGCTTTTTCAAAAAAATCTTCTCCTAAACTTTGAAGTGACAAATGATGGCTCATAACTCATGTCACTTGAATATAACTTTAAAGTTGCAGTTACTTTGAAGTGGCTCTTATAGGAATTTGGGGTCCTTGATTGCTCCTTAAAGTTATGAAACTTGGATATTTCCTTTTAGTAAAATTTAAAGTTCCCAAAATTTAAAGTGACGAATGAAACTTAAGTCACTTAAATATAACTTTAAAGTTGCAGTTACTTTCAAGTGGCTCTTATAGGCTTTGGGATCCCTCCAAAAATATGCAACTTGTAAGTGATTGTTAATAATCGTAATTTAAGTCAACTTTAAAGTCTCCAAAACTTCTAAGTGGTAAATGATGAAACCTAACTCATGTCACTTGAATACAACTTTAAAGTTGCAGCCACTATTAAGTGGCTACTAATTTCCCTTAAGTTATAAGAGTATGGAAAATTCAAGTGTTTGTTCATAGTCATAATTAGGTAAAAAATACCTGCAGAGTGCTTGTTTACTGCTGCTCATTTTAAAGTCATTTCTAATTAAATGTGGATTTATCCGTTTCGAGTTAATACTCTCAAAAGCTTAAGCATTGAAGTCTCTATAACTGACCGCAATCCCAATTACCTTGCCTTTTTCAATTGTTCAATTTTTCATATACATATGGTATCACAGTACTACAAAGGCTTTTTCCCAGTGTTTTTTTTTTTTTTTTTTTTTTGGTAGGGATTTGTCAATTTACCATATTGCTTAACTCGTCTTTGAATCTTTTTCGACATATCCTACTTAATATTTTTTTGTCGACTTACCATACAACACGCAAGAAAATCTCATCGTTTTTGTTACTTAGTGTTAAGACAAAAAACCACAACATGCTGACTATTTCCGTCTAGTTACTTAAGAAATTTGTTTGGCATTCACTAAGGCTGTCATACAAAAACACATAAAGCTCTTTGCTGCTGCCTTACGAACCTCAACAAAAGCTAAAAACTAAATGAATGAATGTCTGTCTGCTAGTCAACCTACATCACTCTTTATGCCAAATCATGAGTTGTTTGCTTTGCTTTAATAAAATCCAAAGGGATTCCGAAGTAAAATGAAAATCAAAATGGAAATGAAAATGAAAATGAACTCATTGAATTGTACATAAATATGCGAGTTAATGAATTGGCTTTGGCGCACACTGACATACATACATTTGCGTTTTCAGAATGTTTATGTATTTGCTTAGGTACGCGCATATGTGTGCGTTGACGGTTTTGTGTGCCGAAAAGTGGATAAAAATTTCATTTTCAAGTATTATAAATGATTTAGCACATTGATGAAATTAAAATCCAAGTTAAATGTGATTTCGTGCCTTAAGCGCGTACAGGGATAATAATCAAAGAATTTGTTTTTTGAAAATTCAAATTTTTAGCATTTCGTAGCTATTTCATTAAGATACAAATTTGTATCCTTTGAAGTAAGTGCATGTTTATATTTTCGATTCTATGGATAAAATTGGATTTTATAACAAAAATGTGATGAATTTAAATAATCTAAAATAGACCCTAAAAGTGAGCATCTCCAACTCTAATGGTTTTCCTTTCAGCCTAATCAAAAAACAAAATGATTTATAAACAAAAATTGCTTGGCACAGTCTAATGTTGTTTATAACACAATACAACAAAAACCTTAAATATTTTCCTGTGTTTTTATTTCTCCATGCAATATATAACATCGTCTTCATTAATGTATGTATGTAAGTGTGTGTGTTTGGGTAATGCAATGAAAGAAAACTTGACATTTACATGACATATGAAGACAAATGTCCTGTCATTTTAAAAAAGATTTTTATTTTCTTTTTTTGTTTTGTAAATTGAAAATTTTCTTTTCTCAATTTACTTAAATGCTATTAAGGAATTTCAGGCACTTCATATTATTACAAGAAAAGTTGAAATTTATTGCGCCTCTCTCAATTTATAGTCAAAGTGAAAAATAAAAGTGTGGTCATGTTGGCATATTTACGAAATTCCATTGCTATGTGGTTGATGTGGTACGGGTCGTATGATGAACTTTCTTTCAAATATAAAATAAATTTACCACTGACACAAAGTATGGCACTCAAGAATGGAATTTCTGAATTTATTTTATACATATGTAAGTATACTATACATATGTATATGTGTGGGTAGGCAAGTATTTCAAATAGGTTAAGAAGGAAATAGATGATTTATTGAAATTTTTTTTTTTATTTAACTTTGGCATGAACAATTTGGAAGATTGTCATGAGAACGTGTTGGGTTATAACTTTTTATTACATAACAAAATGTACATATGTATACATATGTATGTATTTTTGATAATGAAAATCATGGCTTTAAATTGATTATGGAAGTTTCCAAGACGTTTTTATTATTAAAATCGTTTACTATAAATCATTTATGTAAGTTTTGAGTGGTAAAAGACTGTTGTACCCCTTAGGCAGTTTAGATTAGCCTCTTCGCACCTACGCAATAAAAGCACTGTATGAATTTCTATTGTTAGTTGTGAAGCAGTACAGAGTATTAAAAAAAAATATATTAAATAGCAAAGTTAACAAATAGGACTTGTAATGGGTAAATCGGATTGAGTAAATTGCTGCAATAATTCACACTGTAGCATATAGACAAACAGTTACATGCTATAGAAAGTAATAATGGTTGATAATCCCCAATTTTCACACATGTTAAATTAAAAATACCTCCTTCTAAATTTCATCTAACGTGCTACGATTCCATAATTCTCAAATGCATATAGATCATTCTCGTTTTATGGCCAACCCTAAACTGCCATTACAGGACTTAAAAAAATTAAATGGCCTCTAGTGCCTCTTCTGTTTCTCATCCCGAGCGAACATAAATCTATGTACATTTACATACAATTTTGGTATTAATGTTTATTTTATTTTATTAATAAATTTATTTTATTCTATTTTATTTTATTTTATTTTATTTTTTTTTTTTTTTCATATCATTTCATTTCATTTTATCTTATTTTATTTTATTTTTTTTTCATTTAATATCATTTCATTTTATTTTATTTTATTTTATTTTATTTTATTTTATTTTATTTTGTTTTATTTTATTTTATTTTATTTTATTTTATTTTATTTTATTTTATTTTATTTTATTTTATTTTATTTTATTTTATTTTATTTTATTTTATTTTATTTTATTTTATTTTATTTTATTTTATTTTATTTTATTTTATTTTATTTTATTTTATTTTATTTAATTTTATTTAATTTTATTTTATTTTATTTTATTTTATTTTATTTTATTTTATTTTATTTTATTTTATTTTATTTTATTTTATTTTATTTTATTTTATTTTATTTTATTTTATTTTATTTTATTTTATTTTATTTTATTTTATTTTATTTTATTTTATTTTATTTTGCTTTATTTTATTTTATTTTATTTTATTTTATTTTATTTTATTTTATTTTATTTTATTTTATTTTATTTTATTTTATTTTATTTTATTTTATTTTATTTTATTTTATTTTATTTTATTTTATTTTATTTTATTTTATTTTATTTTATTTTATTTTATTTTATTTTATTTTATTTTATTTTATTTTATTTTATTTTATTTTATTTTATTTTATTTTATTTTATTTTATTTTATTTTATTTTATTTTATTTTATTTTATTTTGTTTTATTTTATTTTATTTTATTTTGTTTTATTTTATTTTATTTTATTTTATTTTGTTTTATTTTATTTTATTTTATTTTATTTTATTTTATTTTATTTTATTTTATTTTATTTTATTTTGTTTTATTTTATTTTGTTTTATTTTATCCATGTCACAAGTTCGTTATTTATTTGCATAACATCAACTCTTATATAGTAGGTATGTATTGGCAAATATAAATTGATATGTATCCTTAACCATATCCGCCTCCACATCCTCGTTATTAATACGTTCCATTTAGGATTTTCATTGCAAAAAAAACGAGCTTGGAATTTGAATGTCGTTAAAGCTAAGAGCACATCCGACACCAATTTTTATGTTTGTATGCCTTGCATGTCGTAAAGCACACATACAAACATACAGCATAATAACAGATACATAAATGTTTTTAAAAGCGAGCTGAGCAACAGCGAGGGTGCTATGTTTGTGCGAATCTGCAAGCAGGTCTTAGTGTCCTTTATGAAATATGTGAAGGCGGCAAAAAGGAGAATTCTTGCATAAAGCATTTTATGCGTTTAGCTAATTGCGGTAATGTCAAAGGATAATTACATTAACTAGTGCGTATTTGAAGCTAAAAAGCTTATAAAGTTTACAGTTTTGAATTATGGTAAATGAGCAAAGATGCAGGATTTGGAGCACCGACGTTTTTATGACAAAAGAGAGAAACAAATTTGAACAAAGCAATACAATTTGAGTTTTAAAGGGCAATTTATCCTTGCATTTTTTTTTTAAATAATTTATTATAGGCGTGTTAAAGATATAATACGAAAAGCACTTTTATAAAATTACTGAAAGTTATGGAAGTTAACTCATGAAGAAGATACGTCAGAGAGTTGGACCCATTTAGAAAACCCAATATGGTCTAATACATGGCAAAATGGTAAAAATAATTGCTAGAAAATTATAAGTTTTTTGCCTGTGACGGGCTCATGAGATGTTTACCTGTTTTTAGCGAAATGCCTAAGTCCATATTTACAGCCATTAATTACCTGAAATAGAAAATAAAATTTGTTAATATTTACAAGAAACTATTTGCTCTTTTTGATGTGTGCGGAAAATCAAATAATATATTTATGTATATGTATAATATAAAAATAAAGGAACATCATAGAAAAAAAGGAAAGAGCTAAAACTAAAAAAAAATATATCAACCACTGGGTCCTATTTAATAAAATCTATGCACATCAAACTCCAGGGGTACTTGGGACTCGCGCTTTTTTTTTTCTTTAATTGTAAGTTCTTACTAACTATTAACATGCGTAGGGATCACAGCTTCCCAATTATAAAGTTTAAAAGTACAAATCATCTCATTTTCATGAATTCTTTTTATAAAAATAACATTTAACCTTCAAATACAAATTTAAACTCCGTCCAGAATTTTTTTTTTTTCGTATAAAGCACACTCTCATAAATAAATAAAACTCGCTAAACATTGCTTAATTACATTTCATATAAAGTTTGATGATTTAGCAAAATTTGATTGCAACCTCTAAACATCTACGCGTAAATCAAGTGAGAATGGTGTCAATCTACGCATTTCCGTGATGACTCAAATTCCACTAACAACTTCACTGTCAGTCAATGATAATCTTCAAAAATCATTTAGAACTGTTAATAAAAATCTATGTGCTTATAAGGGCGATGGGTGGTTCCATGGCAGAAATATTTGAAGGTAGTTTCACTCAAAATTTTTTGACACTAACCGTGTTCGCCAAGAGGGCGTGATGTTGCCACATTTGAATTATTAGTTGTTACAAAATTTGGAAATTTTGCAAAATTTTATTGGGTATTTTTTTTTTGTATATAAAAATGTGTAGTTTCGCGAAATGAAATATATAAAATATGCATTCTAACTTCCAAATTTTCTGAGGTAATTATGAACGGCGGTTTAGCATGGCCTTTATTTTAATAAGATTTTACCTGGAAATTTACTTTACCTTGTAACAGAGCCTCACATAAATAAAATGCCTTTGTATCATATCTTTAAATTTCTTTTTTTTTTCACTTTTATGTACACCGCATTATTTTATAATATTTACATTTATATTATATTTGACACAGACATACTACAGATGTGTTTTTCATTTCAAATTCAATTCAATTAAATTTTGTTAAGTAAGATATTTAAAACCTCAGAGTTATCACATATTTTCATTTAGAGATACAGTTACAATGAACTTTACAACTATAACATTGCGATTACATATTTATAAGTTTCGAAAAGAATAAAAAGTTATGCTTAAAGGAAAAGTATTTACAAAAAACCTTTATATACTTGTGTTTTTCATTTCACATGCATAAATACAAACAAAAGTGCATAACTTATAGGTATAAACATTTTAAAGCAGTATATGTACTATAGTTCAAATTTTTAAAGAAAAAAAAAATAAATTGAAATTTAAGTGATGTGATGTACGTAGATCAGACTCGCGTGAAAATAATTATGTGGGATTTTAGACGTTGCAGAAGTTCTGTGCGCGATTGCTTCTGTATGCTATCTCTGCCATGGCTACGAAGCGATTTCACTTGAAGTTGACATATAAATTCATATTGTTTGGTTACATGACAAGAAGTAGAACGGTTATGTGGACCTAATAAAAAACAAAAACATTATAATCAAATAAATAAATATAAATAGGTAAGCTTAAAAAGTTTTGTGTAAAGAAGTATAAGTACATTGATATGTCTTCTCGGACCGACTTCTGCAAAGTAATCTCCAACATAAGTACATATGTATGTATGTATGTGGTATGTTGGTAATAATTGTGGGTTTGTTTCAAATCGTTCATAACAATGGTACTCACTTATGTTGCCTATGTTACAGTTTTCTTCATTTTTTTGCTGGGATATTCTATTTTGCTTTCTTTTAGAAGTCGGTTTAAATATCTGATGCGAAAATATGTTCTGCCCAGAAAGAATCTCTTTGCAATTTTCTCGTCTACACTTGTAAAATTTTTGCTGTTTTGTAAAAGATTTTGCATATATTTTGGCTCCAAAGATAGAGTGTCCCCATTAAATTTTAAAAATAATAAATTTAGAGTCTCCAAAATTTGTAAAAATTCAGGTGTGGGTTTATAAAGACCCCCTTCTGATAGCAAGTCGACATAACTAAAATTTTGATCCACCAAATCTGAAGTTCTTGAGCCATAGTTTAGTAGCTTTAATTTTGAAATAATATAGCCAGCGAAGTTTTCGAGCCCATCTTGCTCGACATTGCTCAGCTTGGCTATATCTTTAAAAATTTCACGATCTTCTTGCTGATCTGCGAACTAGGGGTGTAATGTCATAAAAAATTTACAGCTCATTAAAATAAATATAAAATTAACCTCAATCATTTCTTCTCCGGAAATTTCGACCTTTTCAAAAACTTCCTTAAAAAGGGGTTGAATCAAGACGTGTTCATTCTCAAAACCTCCTACTCCGACAAGTTCGTCCTCTGTCGGTTGCACGTTTGATTCAGAACATAATATGTTCTCATCCCGTCCTACGAAAACAATAAACTAAAAACAATGTACACATGTTTATAGCATTTTCAGATCAAATATAATCTTTTTAAAGTAACATTTTACAAGACGGGAAATCCGTAATTGTTATCAGAAATAGTCGAGTGATGTATCAAAGGACGCGTTTGGACCTTGGCGCCAATATTCCGAAGTTAAAAACTCTGTTTTATTTAAACAAAAACAGAAAAATGACCAAAGAGAGGTCCCAAACCCGAATATATATAAATCGGACATAATAAACCCCAAAGTTTCATTTGACTTAAAAATGCTATATCACTCAATGGAGCGCAAATATTTTATCACCACTGATGTCAACTTACCTAACAGATACGATCGGAGTCGGTATTTAAATTCTATTGGTGATGGGTGGTCATGAAGGCCACCTTTCGCTCGTATCGCGCTAAAAAAGTTTTCCAAGCAATCTTGGTTTAGTCGCCCAGTAATTATATACTTCCACCCGTATCTTTCAACCATATAATCATACATAAGCGGTAGTGCTGCGTTGTTTTGTAAAATTCCCAATTGAAAAGGAAGTAACTTAACCCTATTCCTGTGAGACAATAACTTGGGCACAATTTCGTTCATCACCTGTAAGGTCTGCATTTGCTCCGAAATTGCTAGACCGAATGCCTTACTTAATGGGCGTGAGTCCCTTTGCGCTGAACACGAATTAAATACGTCGAACCAATCATTCATGGATTGCATGAGTTCTGCGCACACCATAAAATTTTGTGGATTGTTACACAATCCCAATTGGACACATCTTTTAAGAGCAGTGGATGTCGTGTGCGAAAGCAATTTTGCTGCGTATTTTACTTTCTGTCGTGCTGTTACAGGGCAACATAAATGTTTAATATAAAATAATAATAGTGAAGTTATTAAAACTACCTGCTCCTTGGACATTGAGCACTTCTAATGTTAAACTCTTTATTATGGAAAGATCCGAGTTTGACAGGGCGATCAACTCCTCTATCTCGTACCTTCCAACCGTTACGCCATTTAATGTGAAACCGTTATCCACGAAGTGACATCGCGCTAGTTTTAGCAAATGTGGTGCATCAGCAAAAACAAATACCAGTTTCGTCATGTCACTTGGGTGATATAAATATGGCCGTAGATTACTGACGCCCATCATCCTCCACATCGTCTGGTTTTCTGGTCCCAGGTCACTCACTACTGCTACCACTGTATACCCGATTGAATAAAGCTCCTCCAGCATTACCATGAGTATATCTGGTGTAATTTTGCAGTCGTATTGATAAAAAATCGGCTGCTTCCACCGAGCACGTAAGCCCCGAACCATGCCCACCTGTATTTTCTTCTTTGGCTGCAAAACAACGTCATTCTTCCTGTCGTATGCCCACTCCTCCCGGCATTTAACTTCGTCGAACGATAATACACAAATTTTGTCCTCTATCGCTAAGTCAATGGATTTCATATGCGATAGGGTTTGCGATTGTATGCCTGGCTCGACGCATAAATTCGAAGCCCATCTACGTAAAGTTGAGGGGGAGGGGAGCGGAAAGTTCTTCTTTCTTAAGAGCTTATAGCAACGGGGGCTGGCAGAGTATATACATGTGGCGGTCGCGACATCTTCTAATGTATACCTGGGCGACTTCGGCTGGTTCCAAAGGATTTTTTGTTGGTTGGCGCTAAAGACCCGGTCGATAGCGCAAGGCTTGATTCTTTCCAGCTCGTAAGTGGCGATTTTCTCACTTTGTTTAGCAACAATTTTTTCCAGGGCTTTTATTTTTTCCTCGTTTTTGTCAATCCTGTCACAAGAGTTTTCTTTGGTAAATGGAAGGAAAAATCTATGGCCAATGTATGGCAAGACAAAGTATTTCAACTAAAGCTAGCCCATTTCATTAGATACCCATATTGTAGGCAATCAGTATGGTTTTCTGTCGATACCCCATTTATAGATTTAGATATCCGAATAAAACTACGTTGTCTATCAGTAATTCCTATAGAGAAGTGGACAGCTACGGGCGAGGGGGAGGGAATATGATATTGGATTTGCTTAAAATTATGTGATATTTATGCCTTTTTTACTTTTGAGAGAATACTAGAGATATGGAGGGATCACTTCTCTGCCCTTTTAAATGGAGAAATTGAGCAAGAAACCAGAGAAGAGCTCGAACCCGAACCCACAATCGAAGACGACGAAATTGACGTCCCAGAACCCGACTATAATGAGGTGCGAATAGCAATATCCCGGTTAAAAAACAATAAAGCAGCTGGCGCTGATGGTTTGCCTGCTGAGCTATTCAAGCATGGCGGCGAGGAGCTGGTAAGGCGTATGCACCAGCTTCTGTGCAGAATATGGTCGGATGAATGCATGCCCGAAGATTGGAATCTAAGTGTTCTTTGCCCAATCCACAAAAAAGGTGATCCTGCAAACTGCACCAACTACCGCGGAATCAGCCTTTTGAATATCGCATATAAGGTCTTGTCAAGCGTATTGTGCGAACGATTGAAGCCTGACGTGAACAGACTGATTGGACCTTATCAGTGTGGCTTCAGACCTGGAAAATCTACCATCGACCAGATTTTTACAATACGTCAAATCCTGGAGAAAACCCGTGAGAAAAGAATCGACACACACCACCTCTTTGTTGATTTTAAAGCCGCTTTCGATAGCACGAAAAGGAGCTGCCTATATGCCGCTATGTCTGAATTTGGTTTCCCCGCAAAACTTATACGGCTTTGCAAAATGACATTGAGCAACACCACCAGCTCAGTCAGAATTGGGAAGGACCTCTCCGAGCCGTTTGAAACTAAACGAGGTTTCAGACAAGGTGACCCCCTATCGTGCGATTTCTTTAATTTGATGTTGGAGAAAATAATACAATCTGCAGAACTCAACCGCGCTGGAACAATATTCTATAAAAGCGTGCAACTGTTAGCATATGCTGACGACATTGACATTATCGGCCTTAACAACCGTGCCGTAACCTCTGCGTACTCCAAACTAGAAAAAGAAGCGGAAAAAATGGGTTTGGTGGTGAACGAAGGCAAAACGAAGTACATGCTGTCATCAAGCAAAGACTCAGCGCATTCGCGCCTTGGCACCCACGCCACTGCTGGCACCAAAAAGTTCGAAATAGTGAAGGACTTCGTTTACCTTGGATCTAGCATAAACTCCAACAATAATGCCAGCCTAGAAATCCAACGAAGAATTGCTCTTGCAAATAAATGCTACTTTGGACTGAGTAGGCAATTGAAAAGTAAAGTCCTCTCTCGACGCACGAAAATCACACTCTACAAGTCACTCATCGCTCCCGTCCTGCTATATGGTGCAGAGGCGTGGACACTAACAACATCTGACGAGGCTGCATTGGGAGTATTCGAGAGAAAAGTTCTGCGAAAGATTTATGGGCCTCTACGCGTTGGCGACGGCGAGTACCGAAGAAGATTTAATGATGAGTTGTATGAGCTTTACGCAGACGTCGACATAGTACAGCGCATTAAAACACAGCGGCTTCGCTGGCTAGGCCACGTCGTGCGAATGAACGAAGACGCTCCAGCCCAGAAGGTATACTTATCGGCACCCGCCGGTGGAAGCAGAGGAAGAGGAAGACCACCACTCCGATGGAAGGACCAAGTGGAGACCGACCTGCGATCTCGTGGGGTCTCCAATTGGCGCCAGTTGGCGCAAAGAAGAAATGACTGGCGAGCTATGTTGGACGTTCAAAATCGCTCAGGCGGTTAGATGGCCATTTAAAGAAGAAGATATAGAAAAAAGCACTCAAAATTTGTTTTTGGAACTGTTTTTGGAACTGTTGAGCACATAAATATCAGATAATTATGTATAAGCTAATCGTTTCAGGGGGGGGGGGGGGGGGGGGGGGGCGTGGGTCCAGCTTGATGTTTGAGCAACGAAAAAAATTCTTTTTGGAACTGTAGAGCACATAAATAGCACATAATTATAAGCTAATCCAACAACCCCTCCCCCACGCCCTGTTTTACCTGACGGTCAATAGGTTTTCTTGGAGCACGTAAATAGCACATAATTCCTGGCCTGTCAAATTTGAAATCCCTCTTGGGGGGTTCCAGCTTGACGGACCTACTTCAAGTGAGTCTTAGCTCGCCCCTTTTTTTTACCTCTCTACTTACTCAGTTTGCGTAGAAATGCTGACGTATTCTTTTCGGACCGTCTTCCTCGATACTGCGATGGCTGATAACTCGCATGCATTTGCGATTGATATTTCGTGCAATTGTTGGTTTTCAGGGGCTATTGGGTTTTGACCGCTGAAACATGTTTGCCAAATTTAATTAATGAAATTATTTGCATAAGTTTAGAACCATTTCCTGATATCCAGTTAACGCTGCCCAGGTAGTCAAACGATTTCCGCGTAATGGCTGCGTTAACCGGACTTGGCAAAAATAGCCCCTCAGTACTTACTTTCCTATCCTGGGAATGGCGTTTCGGCTTAGCAATGCGCGACCGTTCCGCGCAATAAAATCGGATGCCGTAAAATGAACGGAGCACACGAACGGCTCCTTGGGTAAACGCTCGCTACTCACCCTCAACGCATCCATCCACTGCCATCTTATGTGAGGCAGAGCAGGAAACTTCAGCAGTTTTATTTCTGTGTCCTTACAGCTTTTCCTCGAATTAATGCAGCCTGGAACACAGCAGCTCATTTTAATTCACAAAATTTAAAATAGTTTCAAGCAAAAGTAAATATTTCAGAAAAAAATTGGCATTTTCTTCTTACCTGCTTCGATTGATTTAAATTTTTTTCATTTAACTATAGGAAAAATGGTTGATTTTTTTTTTTTAAGAACTGGTAGCACGAAAAGTATGGAACACGATTTCTGTCAGATGGCTAATCAAACGGGGAAGAAGAAGAAGTGGAACTACCTTCAAATACTTCTACCATGGGTGGTTCTAAACAAAAAAAATAAATAAAAAGAAAAAGTGAAAGTAAAAGTAAAACGAAAGCGATAGAGAAGAAATAGAGAAAAAAATTTAGCAAAAGACCAAAGAATATAAAAACTATAAAAGAAGGGGAAAAAGACTCGAAGCAATAAAAACGAGCTCTTAAACGCATGAGTGCAGCACAAATTTTCACAGTCACTTAAATTTAGTGAAGCATACATTTAGCAGAATAAACATGATTGTATTCATACAAACGTGAAGATATACATACGTACATACATAAAAAATTATTTCTTACAAGCACGTAAAAGCATAGTGAATAAATGAAGGCGAATACATACAACATGATTTATGTGATTTTTACGACAAAATAAAATTATACCAGAATCTTGGGCAGACATATCTATGTATGTGCGCATACAGTTGCAGTCAAAATCTTAGTAGACAATAAGCCGAAGAGGAAATTAAAAAAACAGTAGGCGTAAAAGCCTTTTTCACAGGCATTGGAAGTTCAACTGAATTGTTGACAAGCGCTACCAAAGTGTCGTGCGATGCTGTACATATGTATATGTGGACTTTAACGTTAGCAGGAATTAAACGGGAGCTAGTGAAAGTAGAAAAGAAGCAATAAATTGATAATCAGCACCTTTGAGAAATTTGTTAATCCAATAAATGCGAATATTAGTGGTAGAACATTATTTTGGCGACATGACTAAAAAAACAACGAACGAACTATTTTTATTTTATTTTTTATATTATTTTATTTTAATTTATTTTATTTTATTTTATTTTATTTTATTTTATTTTATTTTATTTTATTTTATTTTATTTTATTTTATTTTATTTTATTTCATGTTATTTTATTTTATTTTATTTTATTTTATTTTATTTTATTTTATTTTATTTTATTTTATTTTTTTTTATTTTTTTATTCATTATATATATTGTATTTTGTTTTACTTTATTTTATTTTATGTTAATTTATTTTATTCTATCTATTTTTAGTGGTGTGTCAAATTCTAATTACAAATTTCGTATCTAATTTTTTAACAGCTTAGTCAAGGTAGAATACCACAACTGGGTATATAATAAATATTTTATTCGTTCTTGTGGCATTATTGCAATTTATGTAGATATATAAGTAAATAGATATACATATATTATGACCATAAATCATATTTTGTATACTCGTTATTGAATTTCTTTTACCAACAGCGTCAAATACATAAACTAGTAAATCAAAGAGCAAACCCCAAACTACGCACTGCTTATAAAAGTGTAATCTTTTCGCCGTCACCCTTGTAATTCAATCACTTAAAAATAACCTTTTCGAGGCGCTGTGTATGACAAAGCAAAATTTATTGCAACAAGGAAATAGGATATGTATTGTATATATGAGAGAATCGTTTTTTCAATTAAAAAAAATATATGTACTTAGGAGTATAGCCCAGTTTCTACAGTTTTTGAAGCCAAGCTATGAAAAAAAGTTCCTTTGAGCCTGATTTTTAGTGAGTGAGAAACTAAGGCACCTTGGGAGCAGTCATGATATTTAGTAAAATATGAAATATGAACGCTACTCTGTGGCAAAAGGCGATGCCGGGACAGAATGTAAAAAATTCGGGGAAGCTTCTTAGTCCAGATTTTTCACCAAAAATAAACACATACATATGTGCACACCCAACTCACACAATTGAATTATACATACCTCACTCACCCCAATTTAATTTTACAGCATGATGCGGCTTTAAATTTTAAGCTGTAAACTCTCCCTCAACCGCTATCATAAATTTATATATACTATATGCAATGAAGAAAAAACATAGACGAGCATTGATGTCCTGTAATTTCAAGCTTACCGCCTCCGACAACCAAGCATATCCGCAAAGAGGAAGTAAGCCTGTTGGTTAGAAAATTTTCTTCAACGCGTCTTTTGCTACTACTCGCGCTCTTGTTAGCTTTCACTGTTCTTCGTCTTTTTTCTTGTTTTGCCATGAACTGGCTATTTTGATGTTTGTCAGCAAATGGACCTTGCGACTTGGTCTACTAAGTGGCCATGTCACGCGTTCACAACATAAATTAAGCAATTACTTTAGCTATTCATCACGCCAACGGGCAAACTACAGTTTATGAGCAAAGTGAAAACAAGCTAACAAAGCCCAATGTTGACCCCGCACTCACGCCACATTCTTTGGATTTATGTCGTTATAGTGGTTTGAAGACGGCGCAGCTATTTATGTTGGATGGCTGTCTGTTGCTGTTGGGCTGTGTCTAATGAAAATGACTTAAGCTAATGTAAGGTGTTGATATAAAGCTGGCATTTGCCACATAATCCACAATAATCTACACTATTAACACTTACACTACATATTTTCTATTTGTAGATGTGTATGTGTGTATTTGAATTTATAAATGCCAGGGATCGAAGTTAAAGACTGTTTTGAAAAAATCTAAATATAAAAAGTGCTTTGAGAGCAATTCGATTTTTGGGTAGTTTAATAAGAGGAAGCTATGGCTGTATAAATTTTCTGAACATTCGTCTAGGTCAGTTGAACAAGTATAGCTTTCAAGAATTTTTCCTTACAAATTTCATCTTGCGTAACTCGGTAAATAGTTTTATTGGATTAATCGGTAACACTCTCAGTAAAATGATTCGTAACGGAAGAGAAGGCCTAAAATCATGCATGCTGGTTTTATCAAGGGCCTTATTCTATATTGCGAACGAAAGCTGAGACGAGCGATTCGTCTCCTAACGATTTCGTCTAGCAAACGTATTCTCTATAATTTTCGTTTGCCTATGAGTTTTTGACAACTCATTTATTTTATTTGATTTTTTTTCCCTTTTCGTTTGCTATGATCGTTTTACCTTTTAAAAACAGGCGAACGTCTCATGATCCAATAATACAAGTCGTGTCGATAGGCCAGCCGATTTTTATTTTTTTCTCGAATTTTGGCAATCAATCCATTTTTCAGTACGATTTTGACTATAAACCCACAAATTACACAAACAAAATACATAGAAAATTTTTGTGTGTTTGTATGTTTGTCGAGCTGCTACGACCTGTTATGGTTGGATCATGATTAGTCTCTGAGGCGAAACTAAAGTTCGTTTCACGATAGAGAATGAAGCCCTAAGTTTGTATATATCGTTACCGTAATTCACAAAGGCCCTAACTGACATAAAAAAAAATTTACAGGAGAAACAAAAAACAAACATTTTTTTTTCATTGAACGCATGTAAATATAGCTTCGTAAATTTAAATATCTCTGCTATTACTGCTAGTAACTAGTAACAATTTGTAGGGAGTGTGTATTTTACTATGTCATGGTTAAATATGTGAAAAAGTCGTTTTTGAAAAAAATTAAACAATATTATGAATCAAAAATTAATATGCCTGAATAATATTCCACGCTAAAAAACAAAAAAAAAAAAAACGTCATTCCAAATGCTTTGTAAAATACATATTTCAAAAATCATACACATTTTCGTTTTTATTATTATTCATTTTTAATCAAATGAAAGAAATTATTTATGATACAAAAATATTTCGTGAAAATGCATTTGCAAAATCCATGTAGAAAGATTGATGCAAAATCTGAAATAGTTTATTCAAACTAGGGATGCTACGAATGTTAGGTATGTGTTTGAGATTCATGGACCCGAATGTCAGTGCTAATATTACAAAAATTTTATAGACCATAGGGGTCATATAATGGCAATCACAGCTTTTGGTTCAAAACTAATAAGAACCGATTTTTTTTCGTAAAGACTTAGCAGCAATGACTATAAATGAGATGAAGCAAACGAATAACAATTATTATGAAAATTAAATATATGTACATATGTCCTTTTTTCTTTCTTAAATTCTCAGTAAAAAAAATGTATAATCACAAAAAAAATGTTCAGGCAAAAAAATTAAAATTTTCCTCTGCTGATGCCTTCCAACAACTCTAAAACAGATTTATCAAGCTGTCATCACATGATTCGCGCAGACTACATAAAAATAGACAAAACCATTAGTATTCGGATGTAACCAACATGTCAACTTTTACGTTATTCTCGAGAGATTTGTGTTAGTTTAAATATTCAATGAAACAATTCAATTGAAAGTTGTAGACAAAATTTCAAATTTCCGGAAAAATGTGAGGGCGGAAATAAAAATCGCCCAACAACTGTACGTTTGTACAATAATAATAAATACAACAACATATTTAGCAGGAAAATCTAAAGCTATCACATCGACACGCACACGTGTACAAATGCCCAACATGTTGACAGTTTCAATTATTTTTACCCGTGCGACATGTTGTTATTTTGTCGATGGCACAGTTTGTTTGAAATTGAAATTGTTAAAAATCAATTTTTCATGCTAATAGAACGGTAAAAGCTCTACAGCGGAATGCACATTTACGAGGGTAGTTGGAAAGTTCTGTTGAAAAAAAAAAAAAATGTTTTTGTTTTAGTTGAACTAATTTGTATATCTAAAGGAAATCTCATTTTACTTTGAAAAATTTAGCACAGATATCTAGACTAAATTTCATCACACACTTTTTAACAATTGAAACTATTTGAGCAGAGTCCTCTTGGAATTTAGCAAGCCTTTTCTTTCTTCCGGTGTTGAATTCTTTTTTACTGAAAAATTAGAGTTTATTCGGCTCAGGAAACAAACGTTTTTTCAATGCTGCCAAAAAGACCTCGACTTTAAAAGGATTTCAAACTCAAACTAGATGGCGCCCTTTGCAATCATTTTATAGTAGGATTTTAGGCGTGGGCAATAGCAGTGTAAAGTTAAATACCATTTAAAAATCGCATATGTAAATAATTTTTTGTAGTCTAAGTCAAGCACGCTAGAAGTGAAACTTATTAAATTTATAACAGTTGTGCAGAAATATCAAACAGTTGTTGTGCCCAACTCTGACGTATCTATTGCTTCTTCCATCTCCTGCATTTTAACTGCACAGCAGATTGAAAGCATTCACCTTAAAAACATTTTATTTGCCATCAAACTATACAAACGAAAAAGGAAGTGATATTTCCGGCTGATGGTATGACATGCAAAATTAAAAAAATGTGCTTACAATTTTGCAATGTTAATAAAAAAATATTTCAAATTCCGTAACTAGCTGTTCGTGTATGTCTTATAAATTTATTGCTCTTTGATTTTTATTTATGCACATTTTTAAGTTCACCTCCTCATAGTTGTGATGGTAATATAAATTCATGTCATAGCTACCCAGCAAAACTAAACGCGTTTGAGTAAAAGGTAAAGCTGGAAGAAGAGGTTAGATGATCTAGAAGGTTGCATGGGTCGTACCTAATCGCTGGCACAATATTCGGGCATGAACTGCAAGGGAGTACCGAAGCGTTTTGGGTATATATCCACACGAGGGCTGTCACATTCGAAAACACACCCAAAAATCTACGGTTCGTAACACCTTTCATTCACACTTTATTTTATAGCTGCAACATTTCCGAAAGTTTTCATTTTTTGAATTCGAGCAGAGTGAAGTTTGACGAGTCAGTTGTGAGTTATATTAATAAACTACACCTTTTCCAAGTGTACTTCAGAATGCGTAAAATGATTTTCAGCAACCGTAAAATGTACTTCAGAATAATCAATTGTACTTCAGAAATGGTAAAATGAATTTCAGAATAGTCAATTGTATTTCAGAAGCCGTAAATTGTACTTCAGAACTGGTAAAATGTACTTCAGAGATCGAAAATTGTACTATGGTTGATCAACCAATATGAGGCCTCTCACCCCTCAATACCTATCTTACCTTCCTTAAGATCCTAGAATGTTTCACTGCTCATTAAGCCAGTCGGGAAGTACCGGGTTCATATCCAGCTGAGAACGGTCCCTGAAGTACAATTGCCTATTTTAAAGAACATTTTACAGCTTCTGAAGTACAATTTACCATTTCTGAAGTACAATTTACAGCTTCTGAAATACATTTCACAATTTCTGAAGTACAATTGGCTATTCTGAAATACATTTTACAATTTCTGAAGTCCAATTGACTATTCTGAAATTCATTTTACCATTTCTGAAGTACAATTGATTATTCTGAAGTAC
>OX608081.1:13457640-13505140 GCA_951509765.1 Sphenella marginata | reverse complement strand
TAACAAAGCCGCAAGCAATGAAAATTATGCAATCTCCCTCAAAGATTTTGCAATTTTTTTTTCCTGTTACGAGACGTTGTTCATGCGCGGCGTTCTTTCCACTTGACCACGCTATGAAAAAATGCTAATTTTCTTTTCATATTTTCAGATTTTTTTTTTTTTGACCTAAAATGATTTTCTCTCTTCCGGTGGGTGGTAACAACGTCTTCAATACATATACATATTAGACTAGGACTAAAATTTTTGTTTTCTTTTTTTTTTTTTTGGAACAAATGGTGATATTATTTTTCAGAAAGCTGCCAGAAATATTGGTCTTACCCTCATATTTATAAGGCATGGAAAATTTTTTTTTTGGAAATATAAGTTTGAAAAGCCTTATAAGGTATAGATTATTTCAAAAAAATTATAAATTTAGATTCATTAAAAGAATTGAATATAAAAAAATCGGGAAAAAACGAAAAACACATACTGCTTTCAAACAATAAAAATTTTAGCAGTATTAAATTTAAGCAGTAGTACTACAGTAGCCGTGTTTTCTCCTCCCAAGCACTTAGCAAGTTACGAATAAAAAAACCAAATTAATTTTTTTTTTTTTCAAAACATAATATATGTAGTTCAAACATGGTTTTAGGCAAGATGAAAAGATTGTATATATTATAGCCATCAACTTGTCGAATAAGAGAATGCAAATGAGCATACCGAAAAAATAATTGAAATTGTGAAATTTAATCTAGTTAAAAAAAAAAAAAAATTGCAGCTTCAACGATACACAGTTGCAGTGCTAAAACATTTAAACAAGTAAAAAAAGAACTCTACAAACGGCATTTTTTTTCGCCTCAGCACTAAGCGAGTTAGGAATGAAATAGCAAAATGGAATTTTATTTCAAAATTCGAAACTAGCTTTGAAAATGAAATATAAACCTGCAGCTTTTTATTCAATTAAATTTTTTTTTCTTGTTTTTCCAGCATTTTTATTTTTCGTATATTTCATTTCAAGAATTTTCTATTCTAAAAAAATATATGTGGAATCAAATTTCGAATAAAAGAGACAATGAATTTAAAGACCTTAAATTTTTAAATTATTTTATCGCTTTACTTCAAAGTATTATCTACTAGTTGAATTTCAAAAAAACAAAATTGCTTTTCTAGCCCAGTTTAATATTTTATGCATACATATATGAATGCTATACATACATACGCCTTATGCAGTTGCATTCTTCTCATTGTTCGCTTTGTTATTCTCCAGTTTCAGGCAACCACTTTGCGTGTCCTATGTCCTTCAATGACTGACACGCTGTCAATATCAATTTTCAGCAGCGTTGATTCAATTTCGCCATTAGATCAAATGTACTACGCTGAATGCATCGGATATGCATAGCTTTGTGATTTCATGAAACAACTTGAGACGCGAAGACGCCCTGGTAATGTTGGCTGTTTGAAAAATTGCTTAGTTATTTGCTGACTTGCGTCACCAAGACAGGCCACTATGAGGTATTCAGGCATTGGTTTGCACTTGCACTTAAATATATTAAAATGATTTTATTTTATGCTTTTTGCTGTTGTTGTTGTTTTTGCAAGAATTTGTTTTTGCATTATCATTGGCTGCAATGCAAGTGCTGTGCGAACGCTACTCCTTATGTTGGCAACTGCAGAATAATGTCGAGCGACATGATTGCTTATAAATTTTCACTGTCATTGTCATTATACCGGTGACGGGTCATTGGTGCGAAGCAATTGAATAATTCTTACAAAATAAAGGTATGTATATGTATATATGTATGTATGTATGTAAGAAGAAGAAGCAAAAAAGCATAGCAGCAAATAACAAAGTGACAGAAGTTTGAAATTTGCTTTCTTACCCATGTCAAGTTTACTCTTCAACTCAAAAGTCACCTTTTTTTGCTCTCTTTTGGCCAATTTAATATTGTTTTCCTAAGTCTTTACATAAATACTTATTATCTCCATCAATTCAAGTGCGCCAATCATCATCATAAAATGTTGTATAACTTTTCAAAGATTCTTTTCCCATCACGACTTTTGATTTTGTTGCATATTTTCTTTGTTTTTTTTTTTTGACTTTAACATTTTATTATGCAAATATCCTCTGGGGTCAATATTAATGATTTTCTTATTTTTTTAAGGGATATCCTGTTGAACGTACTGATTTATATGGAAACAAATGAAGATAGATGAATAGTCAAAGGTTTGCTAAGCAATCTAAAGAGCAGTTTGTGGAAAAAGATTATACATTTTATTATAATGACTTTGAGTGGAGCTGACGTGGGAGGGATGCACTTCAGGCTTTGCTCTCGATTGCCCTTAATGAAGTATTTCGAAAAAGCATTATAGGGTTGCCAAGCAACTAGCTGACGAATTTGTTAGCAGAATAACCGCAACTTGTTCTTGAAGAGATATGTCTAGGTAATGGTTAGCTTAGCGATGACCTTACCTCTGGTTGCATGCGATATGAGAATTGATTGTTTTCATTGAGGTTCACTATGTCTGGCGGCTGTTTGGTGAGTGGGCTCTCAAGCCGTTGGTCTCCGGTTAACATGCTCAAAATAGGGTTTCTATAAACCAAATACTGGAACGAAGAGGATTTCACTCAGAAATTCGACATTTCAGTTTTCAAACTTCAGATCAAAACTGGTCTGAGGAGAAAGCGTTTCTGCAGCACTCCCAACCTTGCCCCTATCTATGCTTTTCCTACGTTTTTGACATAGCGAACGTTTTTCAATGCGAAAACTGCGCTATCCAGGATTCATTCAGGGTAAAACTGTGGGCATATATCACAAGTATTAGGTTAGTAATTCTCTCTGACAGCCAGGCAGTTCTTTTAGACTCTCGGTTCAACAACGGTTACAACGAGCCTGGTCAGTCAGTGCAAGCCGTTTGTTAGGAGTACCACGTCGCACTTAACAATTCAGATGGTCACGCTCCCCTCAGCAACATATCCGGCTTAAGTTTAGCTTCTTATGAACTTTTGCTGTCCTTGCTTCCTTTTAACTTTGCAGACAATTTGACTCAAGTTAGCACTATATGCCAATTCCGGTTATTTGTTGTATGAAAGAATTTTTATTGAATCAGTAGATAGAATAGCAATTCCAGTGAAATTGATATATAGTGTGTTTCATAAATATAGCACACAAAGATATTACAAGCTTTCATTGTTCGCTTAACTGTAAAAAGATTCTAACCTCAAATTTCGTTAGATCAAAACAGATAAACTTTTTGACCGATTTGTTTAATCAAAATTTTAAAATATCGCCTTCCTATTACAATAAGACATAGTATAGTAATTTTATTTAAAACTTGATAAAGTCCAAGTTTAATTCAAGCATTAAAAATTTCAAGAATTACAATTTAAGTCAAAAAATACCTTAATGGCTGTTGGTAAGAACTATTTCCTCAGTATCATACAAATCTCGTACTAAAACTTTTTGCAGCTCTTTAAAAAGTCCTTGAGTGCTATAATTATGAAATGCACTACACTACGGCAACTAATAACACTAAAAAAAATCCCCTTTTCTCCTTTTTTTCAGACAATCCACCTTCTGTTCACCACACCATCATTGACGCTTGCTGTTAGACAATGTTGAGTTAATGCAACAACTTGTCAACTTTTACTACAAAAATCACCGAACACCCAGCAAATTGTAACATTTTAGTTGCTACGCTCTTGATTGTTATATTTCATACAACACACTGTCTGCTTACGTTGTTATGCACAACTCAATTGGTTTTACAGTGCTCCCCTAAGTTGAGTATATAATTGGCTGGAACGCCAGCGCTTTGTACTTTTTTCTTGGTTTTTTTTTTTTTTTTTTGTACCGTTGTTACTACCGAGTATAAGTTGATATCTTTAAACCATTTCCACTTGAAAACTTTTCCCTTGGCATTGATGTGCTTTGTTGCTTTGGTATATGAAATACTTTGCCACTATTGTTTGATGCCTAAGGGAAATGATCTTGCTTACTTAACTTGGAACTTTGTGCTAAACTTTTCATCTTTTTAACTACTTTTATTTTATATTATTCTTCTTTTTTTCTTCTTCTTCTAAATAATCATTTATATCGGCGTCCCTAGAGGGTTGTTATTTGAATAGATTTGGATTAGGAAAGGTGTAGTTAGTAGATTGCGTGATATTACAAGCAAAAAGAGCCAAGGAGGTATTGAACTTGATGTATTTATTCAGCATAGTCTACTATTTGCCTACAAAAGGTAAAGAATTCACTTTGCAACAAAGTTTTCCCGAGCATATTGCTAATTCAAACTGATAGACGAATAGGCGTACTTAAAAATCATACAAAATTTTCTTATACTCCCAGGTAAAATCTCTCTAATATATTAATGGATTGACCGTTCCAAACTAGAAAATCTTTTGACATTGGTTTGGTTCCTTCAATATAAGTTTCACAAAACAAAAAAAAAAAAAAAAAAAAAAAAAAAAAAAAATTGCTGGAGTATCTAAATATTAGATCAAAGAAACTGGATAACGACATAATTTTTGGTTAGAGCTACTTACATACATATATTGGCCGTTGGACTCATTCTAGCATACATACAGTTGTGTTGCTTTTAATACAAAATTCGCTATATTGTAAATGAAACCTAATAAAAACACATCCTCTTCTTACCATTTCGAAAGCTATCCAATTTAATTTCACTGCTCTTGTATTGAGCACAATTTTTCCAATGTAGAAGTTATTTTTAGTTCCACCCTTCCCAACATATGATCTACTATTTCAACGAATGCCAGTAGCTTGATAATAAATTATTTAATTAGCTACGCATTTTTTTTATTTGCTATTCCTGATGTGCCTGAATTTATTTATATAATTTGTTTTTCGTTTTTTTTTTTTTTAATAATATACGCTTTATAAATAATCCTTTCTTTGGTATATTATTCAGTATGTAATTAAACGAGTACAATCAGCCTGAGGCGTGCAAGTGCGCAGTAATGAAAAATTGTGCGTTCTTAGCCAATATTTATTTATTTAAGTAAATTAATGTAGAAAAAACCCAAAATTGACGCCAATTAGTAGCGCGCAGCTGCTCTTTGCGCATTGATTAATGCTGCGGACCTAAACGGCGTATGAGTGGCATGCAGTAATTTAGTAATTTATAACAACGACTGCATCAAATATTCAATGTGGGGCGTCGAAGCATGAACCCATAAGCTTTGTTGCAGAAATTGTAATTTATAACAGCTTAATAAGTAATGATTTAAACTGGATTATTGGAAAATATTTGATTTAAATAAGTAAGGGAAGTGCAGGAATTGCAAATTGCAGCTGCTTTAAAAAGATTAGTTTTTTAAAGACAATAAAATAAAATAAAATAAAATAAAATAAAATAAAATAAAATAAACTAAAATAAAATAAAAGAAAATAAAATAAAATAAAAAAGAGAATAAAATAAAATAAAATAAAATAAAATAAAATAAAATAAAATAAAATAAAATAAAATAAAATAAAATAAAATAAAATAAAATAAAATAAAATAAAATAAAATAAAATAAAATAAAATAAAATAAACTAAAATAAAATAAAATAAAATAAAATAAAATAAAATAAAATAAAATAAAATAAAATAAAATAAAATAAAATAAAATAAAATAAAATAAAATAAAATAAAATAAAAAAGAGAATAAAATAAAATAAAATAAAATAAAATAAAATAAAATAAAATAAAATAAAATAAAATAAAATAAAATAAAATAAAATAAAATATAATAAAATAAAATAAAATAAAATAAAATAAAATAAAAGAAAATAAAATAAAATAAAATAAAATAAACTAAAATAAAATAAAAGAAAATAAAATAAAATAAAAAAGAGAATAAAATAAAATAAAATAAAATAAAATAAAATAAAATAAAATAAAATAAAATAAAATAAAATAAAATAAAATAAAATAAAATAAAATAAAATAAAATAAAATAAAATAAAATAAAATAAAATAAAATAAAATAAAATAAAATAAAATAAAATAAAATAAAATAAAATAAAATAAAATAAAATAAAATAAAATAAAATAAAATAAAATAAAATAAAATAAAATAAAATAAAATAAAATAAAATAAAATAAAATAAAATAAAATAAAATAAAATAAAAGAAAATAAAATAAAATAAAAAAGAGAATAAAATAAAATAAAATAAAATAAAATAAAATAAGATAAAATAGAGTCAAATAAGAGGCAGCCTTATATCAGATCCTACAACTTGAAATGTAGCATACTATCCACATAACAAATTTTATCGGTTTTTCAAACAATTTGGAATATAGAAAAGTCCATCCTTTAAGCTTTGAAATTAGTAGATATATGTATGTAAGCATACACAATAGAAGACATGCTTGTTCTCTTACAGTTGCATTTGCAATCATATCCTTTCAGACATTGGCAACGACTGCTGTGACTGCAAAAAAGCACTAAAAATTATCAAGCGTAAATAATTGATTTCAAAGTAGCAACATTGTCGCGGTCACTATACCGCAAATAGGGGGAGAAAGAGGGATAAGAAAGAACACAATTGTAGCCAAAAATACAACACGGATGATGCAATTGCTTGCTAAGGATAGAGACGTCACCTAAACGCAGTGAAGCAAACCGGAAAAGAGAAACAAAAACAACTAAGTTGTAAAAGCAACAAACTCGTTTTTCCTTAAGGGTCGCCAATAAAGGAGGGTTCGATCATTTTTAGTGAGAGAGAGGTAAGAAGTTAGTTTTGAGAAATAAATGTTTCAAATACTATGTGAGTGAAAAAAGAAGTAAGAGCCCAGAAGGTTTCTCAGGGGATACCTGATTTCGAGAAAAGAAGGAGGAAGCAGGATAATATTTCCTATATTTCATTACTTTCCATTTGATTGTTGTTCTACAGTATTGTTCTCGCTGGATCGAATTTGTTAGTTACTACTGTATCTCCGTCCTAGATCTGCAGAACGGTGAAGGCATAAATTCCATATTTGATAAAAAAGTATGACGCTTCCACTAATTCTTTCAAGATAACTGAAAGTGTTTGTAATGATTTCAAGAAGCCAGTAACCAAAAAAGTCAATATAAGAAGCCAGTAACCAAAAAAGTCAATATAAAACACTTTACGAATCACCCTTTATAAGACAAACAAAAAAAAAAACAGTCAACCAGAAGCGCACTTACCACTTTACAAGTGCACATACATATGTATGTAGCGCAATTTATCAATGACCTTCTGACCTCTTACAGACAACAAGCTGTACAACAAATTTCTGAAATCAATCGTTGAAATGGATGTACATACAGTGATCTAGTGATACTTGATAGCTCGTAACTTGTGCTTTCCTCTCAAACAATTTTTGATACCAATTTCTGTTCTCTTGCCCACTTGTGACTGTGGTTGTTGTTGCTGTTTTTGTTGCTGCTTGGATGTGTTCATTATAAACCCATGTACAATATACATATGTATGTACACATAGGTAGCTATTTATATAGCTTTACAGCTATGTATGTATGTCAATATGTGCTGTGGACGATGTCTATAAACAGGAAACTGTAAAAAAAGTCATTCGCTACATCCTAATGACTTCATTATCAGGACTATAGGAATTTCTCATGTGTCGGCTTAATGACCAAACAAATGTCTCCTATTAATTTGAGATTTGTTAGTAAAAGGATAGTTGTAGGAAGTAAAGTGGAAACGGATTGTTGGCACAATTTTTGAGAAGCTTGGCAAGGAGTTAGCAACACAAGGATTGTCAACGAATTCACAATGCCGATTACAAAAACTAGGCTAGAATATAATACCTATAGAAAAGATTTGGAAAAATTTCCATAAAATGGATCGAAAGCAATTCCAAAATGATGGCAACAAAGTTAAGAAAAATTTCTAATATTTCGAAAAGTCCTGGAATGGTCCCAAAAATAGACCCGAATTGATCCGGAATATTATCATGAAATTGTCTAGTAAAAGTAAGGAAGACAGTGTTTAAATGTTTTGTGAATGATTCTGAAAAACTACCTCACACAGTCCCGAAAAATATTCTCGCACTGACCCACTCATGCTCCCGAAATGATATCGAAGCGAACGCGAAATGAACCAAAGAAAAAATTCCGAAAATAAATGTGGAACTCGGTGGTACAAAAATCGACTGCTCTATCGAGAGTACACAAAGCCATCAGGGTCAAACAGTTAACTATGAAATAAACAAAAATTCTGTTCATTGTGTCCACTGCAGTATTGAATGGAGTAAGATGTGATGTCTAGTGATGACTACTTAATTTGTCTTTACGGCTAGGTTCTCTACTTCAAGCCAAGCACAAGTGTTAGGCAAACTTTTGTTTCTCAAGTTTTCTCAGCAAACATTCATACACACATTCGTACAAAGAAAGTTTTTTACTACAGATTATTTTATTACAATTCTTATTACAAGTTGTAAGCACGTGTACCTCGTCTTCAAGTTCAGAACTTAAACAATTGTTCCTGTATTTCAAACACACATACCTCAATACTTACATCTTTACTATTCAAGTTAAAGCAAATATTAGTAATTCTACATGCATTCGAAATTTGTGACCTCGAGTCATATTTTAACACCTCTCCTTAATTACTTACAGAAGAAAGTTTGCAACAACTTTTTGGGGCAATTAAATCTGTAAGGAGAGAATTGTCGACAAATTGGATGTGGTGATAAATTTGAACAGAGAATTTTGTGAATGAGCAGATATTAATGTGTGAGTATATTTATTAAATTAAATTAAGCTCATCTTGACAAGTATTGTTCTATTTTATTTTATTTTATTTTATTTTTTTTTATTTTTTTTATTTTATTTTATTTTATTTTATTTTATTTTATTTTATTTTATTTTATTTTATTTTATTTTATTTTATTTTATTTTATTTTATTTTATTTTATTTTATTTTATATAATTTATTTTATTTTGTTTTATTTTATTTTATTCCATTTTACTATATTTTATTTTATTTTATTTTATTTTATTTTATTTTATTTTATTTTATTTTATTTTATTTTATTTTATTTTATTTTATTTTATTTTATTTTATTTTTTTTTTTTATTTTATTTTTTTTATTTTTTTTTATTTTATTTTATTTTATTTTTTTTTTATTTTAGTTTATTTTATTTTATTTTATTTTATTTTATTTTATTTTATTTTATTTTATTTTATTTTATTTTATTTTATTTTATTTTATTTTATTTTATTTTATTTTATTTTATTTTATTTTATTTTATTTTATTTTATTTTATTTTATTTTATTTTATTTTATTTTATTTTATTTTATTTTATTTTATTTTATTTTATTTTATTTTATTTTATTTTATTTTATTTTATTTTATTTTATTTTATTTTATTTTATTTTATTTTATTTTATTTTATTTTATTTTATTTTATTTTATTTTATTTTATTTTATTTTATTTTATTTTATTTTATTTTATTTTATTTTATTTTATACTTTTATACCTTTAAATTCTTTTTATCCTTTTTAGGCATTTTCTTAAACAGATTTCGAACGAATTCGTGCAATTGCTTGTTTCCTTGCTTTCTTCGTTTATTTATTTTGCTGTGGCAGCCGAAGTGAAAACTCACAAAAACTTTAGTTATCACATCAACCAGATTGGTGTTTATGCGTTGTGCAGGTTTACTTGACCCACTTAGAAGGTATTAATGTATGTTGATAGTTATACTTATCTTGTAGGAAAATAATATTATATACATATACATATGTACATATATGCATGTAATAAATTTATTCATAACTCTCGGGAGAATGATATGATCCTTTTTTGTGAAAACAAATTACAATAAAATTTGAATATTCCACGGGATTTCTAAATAAAATATTTTATGCTGTTTGCGCACAAAACTCGGTTGAGTGGAGATAATTCTCAAGCTGATATGAAATAAATAGGCTACTTCTCAAATTTCAAGGTTGTTTGTGTATAAATATAGCTACATATTTAGCTATCTACGTATGTATATTATGTGTTTATGTATGTATGTGAAGTTACTTTTGCTTTCTTTAACTGAACCTTGTGAAAATAAACTCAGGCAGTTTGCTTCAATGCTGGAATAATCTCTATTTCAGTCAGTGGTATGGACCTAACTAAGAAATGTATTGCGTAGTTTTCAACTTTTGAAAGGCTTTCACAACTCAAGCGGTTGCGTAGAGGAGTCGCTTTTATTAAGAATTTTTACAAAGTGTTTTCTCTTTAATTGAATCTTCGTAATTTAAAAAATAGTATCACCCCAACTTGATCTTCTTCACAGCAGTTCTTAAACTTTTCCGGGACAAAAGTTCCCGTTAAAAGCCGTTATACGTCCCGAGTTTGTCAGATTTGTACCTTTTCGAACTAATTTGGTATTTTATCGGCCTAACTTGATGCTCCACTGCATCGCACAAACAAACAAATCGGTACAGGACATATGAACGCATTAATCACTAAATAAATAATAAAACAATCTTATTGTGACCCACAGTATAGCAAAGGTTCGGCAGTAGTGCATAAAGGTCGGTGTAACTCAAACCAAAGCTAATATGCCACTGTGTGTGTTTGTCTAATTTATTCATTGGATACACGCTTCAAACATTTTCTATTATATTTTCTCGTGCAAATTTAATTTTTTTGCGGTAAATTCAGACATAGAAAGTGAGGTTAGGTTCATGTGTTGATTAACGAATATAAATAGTTTATTATAAGCACAATTTCAGCTGTCATGGGTGATTTATTTCTATTGCTAACAAGAGATGGGTTTCCTATTATGTTCAAAAGGGTAAAAAGAGGATGTAAACAATTTGAAGTATATTAAGCAGACCCACAACCTAACTTTGAAAGACAATTTGAAAGATTTACATAAATTATCTTTATCTTTATCTATTATATTAAGGTTCTCGACTATTCAATAGACAGATCTATGTATATTATAAATAATATTAAAAAAAACAAAGCATACATACGGAGTCTTAATTAGAATAATAAAAGCTAAAAAAAACAGGTTTTAGAATTTTTGTCTGTATGTCTGGTTGTTTGTACGCTCATCATTCAGAAGCGGCTGCATGGAGTTCACTGTAATTTGCTAGAAAGTATTACTAGCTTACTAACCTCAAGCATGTGAGTCTGATTGTCCTAGGAGTTTAATGGTATTAATACAATAAGGGGTCCAATGAGGAGTTGGTTACCTATAAACATATCAGTCCATACCATCACTGTGCAAATATTTGTAATTTTCCTCTTATATCAAATAACAAACGAACATAACAATTAAAGCACCGCTCTAACAACAATTGATTTAAAATACATATTTCAAAATCTTTTTATAAATGACTACATGAGAATGAGTACGAAAATGCAACGTTAAGCAACCGAAAAAATTAGTTTAAGCTGCAGCATTCAATGTATAATTAGAAATTATTTTTTATTTATAATAATACAAAAGTAAAATATGTAATATGAAAAAATATCATTTTAATAAAGTTTCAGAAAAAAAGCTCACTTTCCAAAAGTTTTTTAAAAAATATATATTTTCTTAATTTATATCAAGTAAACGCTTGTATATAATCGTTACAAAGCTAAGTAATTTATGCTCTAGTGTGAACATAGCTTTCACCTAAATTCATATTACTATTACTAAGCGTATTTTGCAAGCATTAAAATCTGCATGTACTCTACATCGTAAATCAAAATGAAGATTTACTTAAAAAGCTTCACTGGGATTGTTGCACTTAATGTTTTCTCTTTCTCATTTTCGCACTAATTTGTTGTTATCTGCATGTTGCATTGTTGTTAACTTTTGATTCCTGAAATTTTCGTTTGCATTTCGTGTTTCTACACACTTTTTTTTTCGGCGGCCATACAAGTGGACCGTATAAGATGCATGGGTCGTTACGTTAATGTGCAAAGTAGTTCAAGTTAATTTATGTGCGCGCAGACCTTCAGTCGTATACTAGCAAGCTGTAACCGTTAAAATTATATAACAAACAAAAAATGAGTAAGAAAGTATATAGCCAGCTGCAAGATTTAGCTTTTAGAATTTTTCTTTAATGGAAACCTAAATAAACTTAAAAAAGAGGAACAAAAAACGAACAAAAAAAATTCTGAGCTACCCTAAAAACTGGCCACCCCTTTACAAACGGTAAAAGTTTTAAAATTAATATTTTTCCAAAATTTCTTTACTATAATTTAAAATTAAGGTATGGACTATGAAAACTTCAATTTGTATGGGAGGTGCCACACCCACTATATATATCACAATATTTTTTAGACTATAACCATCCCTGGAATATATCCAATGCATACTTGATATTTGGTTATGATCGGCTTATGCGTTTAGGAGCCAAGTCAGTCTATACCTACACAAATTGAATTTTATATATAGAGATATAAGTGGGCGTGGTCTGTGACTTTTTTCCTCTAAAAAAGTGATCCGTGCGAAGAAATGTATTATGATATCTTAAAAGAATTTTTTATTTATTGATTTTTATGAGTTATTATTTGTCTAAAAAATTTTTTTTTTAATCAAAAGAGGGAGATGTCGCGCCCATTTTGAAAAATTTGTAAAAAAAAACAATGAGTTTAGTAGCATAACATTAAGGTACGCACCAGCTTGGGTATAGCGTGAAAGAACCTATGTATCTACATTTTTTTTTGTATTACTTCATAATATTCCAAATATAAATACATGGGCGTGGCTATAAGCCAATATCGCTAACTTCTGATATGAAATATGTAAGTGCCAAAATAACCAATTTCCTTGAAAAACTTCAAGATTTGTTAAGTGTTCTTTTTCACAGTCGAACGTATCTACCGACATAGCTCCAACAATTTATATTTTACTCCTCACCAATTTCATATAAACATTTCTATATCTATTTCAATGCGTTTGTGAGTTAAGTTCGCACAATTATTACACTCTGTGAGCTATCCACAACAGAGTATAAATAAATTCAGTACTTACAAATTTACATTGGGCAAGTGTTTATTTTTTAGGTAGCTTCTGCAACATGAGCCTGGTTTTTGCAGTTTTCGGTTTTTCGGCCAGTCGAACTAAAGTAGCCCGAACAAAATACATAATACAAAATGTAAGGCAAAGATAAAAACTGAAGTCAGGGAAAAAAGGCGTAAACAAACGTTTCAGATAATGAACCAGAAAGAGTCAGTAAAATAAAGAAATGAAAAAAAAGAAATGCCAGAAGTTACGCTTTGTAGTACATGACCGTGCTGATTTTCCACAGTGAGCACAAACGCAATGTCCGGAGCATAATGGAACCCAACAGCTTACAAAAATAAAAATTACAGCACACATAATTAAGTGTAATATGAAAAGCATGTTTATTTATGGTTACAAGGAGTATATGCTTAAATTACAAAAGTTAAATTTGCTGTTGTTTACCTTTGGGTAATGATGCAAGTTCGTTATTGTTTTAAGAACTTTTATTGGCTTTACATATTTGGTTAATTTTATTTGGTCAATATGGCTAAAAAGATTTTTTCTTTCTAACAACGCACTGGATTCATTAATCTGCAAAAGAGAAAAAAAAAAATTATTTTTTGTTGAATAAAGAATACACTCGTAACTGGGTTATTTAAGGTTACTATGGTTGGTGTGATTGCGTAGTGAATAGAAAATACCAAATGAAGCAGGAATGCAATGAAACTCGTTATTAGGCTGTAATCTAATTTGGGCTGGTAGGATCAAGGTAGATACCCTTTAGGAACTAACCAATTCCCAAGCACCATATAAGGCTAAGCAATCACAGGGTTTGTTGTGCAGACCTTTGCTATTTCGCTGGACTCTGATAATAACTAGTTTGAAGTAGCCGAGAGAATGATCAGGCAGTGACAAGCTATCAGCGATCGCACTGTTGCTGATATATGTAAAAGCCGGTGCAGTGAAATAACGCCCAAGGAAATAACGCCCATGGGCGTTATTTCCCACTCAAAAAGGAAATTACGCCCATGGGCCTTATTTCCTTTTTAAAAAGGAAATAAAGCCCATGGGTGTTATCACCTTTTGCTGATGGGTGTTATTTCCTTTTTCGAAGAGAAATAAAGCCCACGGACGTTAAAAACGAATTAAAACAAGCTGATTCAAGAATCAAGTATATGGTTTTTTTTATTTCAATAAATTTTAACATATTTGTTATGTTTTTATAAGGCGGGGTGCAATAGCGCCTTGTGAAATAAGCCCTTAAGGCCTTATTACACTATTGAAAGTGAAATAAGGCCTTTTTTTTCAAAAAATACTTTATTACACTTCGAAAGAGAAATAAAGTCTTAAAGGCCTTATTGCTCTTTCATTTTTTTTAATGAAACAATAATATTCTAATTCTTTTTGTATTTTATTGAATAGTTACACAAAAATTTCACGTTAACCAAAGGAAACGTGGCACGCGGAAGGACATCACCGTGGCGGTAGCCACGGCTATGGCACACACCCGGAGTTGGAATGGCGTAGCCCAGGGTTATTTTTTGAAGCGCGGCCGAAGGCCGCCTATGCGGAAAGGTGTTCTGCACTTAAAAATTGTGGATCGGGCCTCCGTAACTATAATCCGAAGGGGAAAAGCAATATTTTGTTTCTGTGAAAAGTTATTAGTGAAAAACCGAAAATTGAACCGGGTCAATTCGGAGCCCCATCCACGTTTTTTATGTGCAGGACACCTTTCCGCGTAGGCGGCCTTCGGCCGCGCTTTAAAAAATAACCCTGGGCTACGCCATTCCAACTCCGGGTGTGTGCCATAGCCGTGGCTACCGCCACGGTGATGTCCTTCCGCGTGCCACGTTTCCCACTCTTTTCTCACAGGGTAATTTGTGAAAAAAATGCTAATCAAAAGTTCGTGTCGCTCGCGTAAAATCCTATGGGCGTTATTTCTCTTTTAAAAAGGAAATAAGAGCCATGGGCTTTATTTCTTTTTGCAGATGGGCGATATTTCCATTTAAAAAGGAAATAAGGCCCATGGGCGTTATTTCCTTTTTGAATGGGAAATAACGTCCATGGGCGTTATTTCCTTGGGCGTTATTTCACTGCACCGTAAAAGCCTCAAGACAAAGATACTTAGCTTGGCGTGACTATTGAATTCGTTAAATGTTAGTAGATGTTTTAAATTCATTAGACTCGTATCTTATCCGTTCCCCCCAAATTTGTTCCTGGGCCTTTTTCACCTGTATAAGATGACGTTATGGAAATCAGAGGGGCGGGTGGATCACTGACACACCTACATATCTGTCCGACCCGATATAAAACCAAAGAAGGCCGAAAAAAATAAAATTTGTATTAGATTATTGTGATAGAATATTGAATTCAGAAAATTTCACACTTATTTTCGAGACTTTTTGGGAATGATTTCAAGATACTTTAGGTACTTTTCCAGAATAATTTCGGTATAGTTTCTATATAATTTTGGTACTTTTTCGGGACGGTTTGTATAACTTTCTCGGTATGATTTCAAATTTTGGGGGGCATAGTATCTAAGCAGTTTCTGCCGCTACTCTTTATATCAATTGATTTGTTTACAGCACTCTACACATATGTAGATTGCATTATCTATAGAGCACTACAACCAAATCGGAGCATCTCACTCCTGTTATACGCTTTTACGCTTTAATTGAACGCACACATGTACAGCTGCGTTAAATATAATAGTAGTTATACGGACAAAAATAATCGGATAACTCGGACTTTTATTTTTTCCCAACAGCAAGAAAATTCATTTTGTCCGTATATATTTTTTAAAGACAGAAAAAAAGTAAAAAAAAAAAATTTATGAATTTCTTATCATACGAAAGAGGATTCACGGCTTAGATGATTTCGTTTCGGACTTTTATTGTATCCTTAAAAAATAAAACTTTTATTGATGGCGAAAAAAATAAAAGTCCGGGGTTTTAAGTTATTGTCGGGCTTTTTTTCAAAAAAGCCAGGAAAAGTTATTGTGGCCAGGATATTGATCCTAGCAGTCCTGGGATAACAGAAAATTTAATAATTTTTTTCAGGGACAGTGTCTGAACCCGGACTTTTCTGAGATCAAAAAAAAATATATATCTTATTTTCCGTCCATGCAAAAAAAACATAAAAATAATTAGCAAAGTTCAATTAAACATAAAAAGGCAAAAAAAACTGCAAAATTTTTCTCAAATTTCTAGAATGTTTTTGAAAATGCAGCTTTGTAGCCCAACTAAATTTAGTGTGATAATGTAAGAGTTAGAAACTGTTAAAAAATTTCCCTGAGTTTTTAGAATTTTTTGTAAGTTTAATTAACTTTCCTTAACTTTGCGTTAACTTTGACAATTCTTTTTATGTATGGGAATTCTGTATTGAGAGCTTTTTATTTCGTCGAATGATATTCAATTTAATTTCACTACTATTTTATTGCACACAACTGTGTGCACATATGAATAAAAATACATTTTCAGTTTCATCTTGATGTTTTCATTTTCAAGTTTGAACATTTGATATTTACTTAATTGCACAATTTAAAATGGCTTCCAGCCAACGAAAACATTTCCCAAATTAACCTAATTAACGCAGGTTCAGTTTAGTTTAGAGGGAAGTGATGTTGTGCTCATCTGCTTACACATGTGTGGTGCGAACGATTTCATTAGGCCTACGTACGTACATACATACGTATTTATTTAATTCTGTATACATATATGTATGTGTGACAGTAAATACGTGAGAAGTTAAACAGCTCGCAGTGGGACACTAAACTGTTTACAAAAATTCTGTAATAAGCTTTGAGCTGACAAAAAAACCATCGTTATGAAAGCCCAATAGAACAGAAACAGAACTTGCACAAATTTTTATAAAGAAGTGTAAGAGTTTCAGAAGTGGTTATGGAAAAGCTGGGTCTTTAATTTTTCATTTTCACTTCCAATAAAAACTTTAAATTAATAATACAAAAATTATAAAAAATATATACAATAATAAATTTCATAAAAGTAAATTTTTTTTTCAAAAACGTGTGTTTATTTCTTTAAAGAAAGCGGGATGAGCCTAAAATAAATGTTGAAAGATGAAACTGTAACCGGAGCCGAAACCAGAATTTTTTTTTTTATACAGTTTACAGACTAGTCCCATCGGGTTTTTTGACTGCAGGGTAGTTGTATTCTGTGTACAGTGAAAATATTTACTAAATATACAAGAATGTATCAAAGCAACTGACTTTTACGGTTGCTCGTGTAAATAAATATTTACTTTTATCTTACACTAAACTCATGTTGAAATAATATCTCCCACCTTACAGCCAAATAATATCTCTCCCACTCAATAACAAACGCATATAAAGGCCTTAACACACTAAAGTTTGTTGCCGCTATTACTATGTAATGTCGTCTTTAGAGTTTTTGGAATACAATATGGTACACATTGAGCGCCGAATGGAAGATTGGTCTCTTTCATCATTTTTTTCAAAAACTCCCAATCCCGCATTTTTTTCTAACCCAAAAAAATATTAAATTGTTACTACATGTTTGAATAACATGCTGAGATAATGAATTCTCGAAACATTTTATGCAGAGGGGCTCTATTGAAAAAAATTTAAGATAGGGCTTTCTTCAAAAATTTATGAGGTGGGTAGTTTTTCGAAAATTTTTTTAAAATAATGCCATAATTCACTCTGCTATTATTATTTTAAGTAAAATTTGTCTCTTTACTCAGAAATAATTTTTTTTCAAGCTATCATTAATACTGCATTTCAGCCCTTATTTTGTTGTCATGGCAGATACATAAACATACATAGTATGTATCTGCGTTGGAAGCGCCTTGCCAATTGTCTTTTATCTTCTAAATTGTCTTTAATCTTGTAAATGCAGCAATTAAAGAAATTATTTATGAACAACATAAGGAAGTGCTTTGCTCTGCTTTTATGGTTTAATTAATATATATTTTATTGACATAATTAGAAGAGAAGCAAAAGCCTACTTACTCTTGTTTTATAGAAATTAGACAGTATCTTAGCTGCTACATGAATGATTGGATGGATATTTTCAAGAGAAATTGAAGCTGTGTATAAAAAAGAAAAAAACAATTTTATAGAAAGTTGTTTATGAAATCGTCTTACGATCAAGTCAAGCACTTATTTAAGAGATACAACATTAATCGCCGCCAAACCAGCAAGGCGATTTTCGTCAGCGTGTTAAAAAACCACCTTCCGATCGTATAAGACCATCGAAGGTCCAGTTATTCGCCACCAAATTTCACTATCTTAGACAATTTTTCCGCCTACTTTTTCCCCGAACGAATGTTTTGACAACGTTATGTTCCTTAAAATTTTAGATATTATATTTGCAGCTCAATGAAATTCGCAGATTATATACATATGTACATATTTATTCATTACTAGCAGACCCGGCAGACGTTGTTCTGCCTGACCAGTGACTTCCCTAGAAATACATTTTCGAATATTTTTCTTTAACTTTTGACATTCCATTTATTGCAGTGCTTTAGGATATACAATGTTTCTGGCTCTAAAGTCTTTGGTATAAACAAATAAATTTTTTGGATGTCCAACTCAAAAAACGGATCTTTTGAACTCAATGGGTATGACAAAACCCATTATGCGCTGCTGAGCAGATGTATAGTTAGTACTTATTTAATTATATCCTATATCTACCACTTAACGCCACTATTATGATTTTATGGAAATCCTATAATACTCTGGATATGTATGAACGGCAATAACAAACAAAAAAAATTAAGTGCTTTGATTAAGATTTAAGAACGTTAAAATGTCACTAAAGCAAATACATTCAGGGATATAACGAATTGAAATATTACTTAGCTTGTGGTCCTGGAACTGCCCACTTTTCCAAAGAATTTACAAATGTAGCCTATGTACATATGTCTTACCCAACGAAGATTTTAACGTATTGGAAAAGTTTAAAACAGATCAACCATAAACTTTGGACATTATTGAAGTACAAACAAAGCACTGAATACAAAAAATGTGGGCGTGGCACGGCCCACATTTCCCAAATTATATAATTCTTGACCAAGGGACACACATATCCAAAAATCATTAGTTTAGAAAAAAAATATTCAAAGTTATGATGATTTAAATTTTATATAGCCTGGGGGCGTGGCACAACAATCTTCTGAACCAATCTGGAAATTTAGAGAAGATCGACCATAAACTTTGGACATTATTGAAGTACAAACAAAACACAAAAAATGTGGGCGTGGCACCGCCCACTTTTCCAAAATTACATAAATCTTGACCAAAGGACACACATATCCAGAAATCATTAATTTCGACCAAATATGTTCAGAGCTATGAAGATTTTAAATTTTATATAGCCTTGGGGCGTGGCACCGCCTACTTTTCCAAAAATTGATATAGCCTAAATCGTACACAACAATTTTCTTAACCAATCTTGAAAGTTTAAAAGAGATCGACCATAAACTTTGGACATTATTGAAGTACAAACAATACACAAAAAATGTGGGCGTGGCACCGCCCACTTTTCCAAAATTACATAAATCGTGACTAAAGGACACACATATCCAGAAATCATTAATTTAGACCAAACATGTTCAGAGCCATGAAGAATTTAATTTGTATATAGCCGATGGGCGTGGCACCGCCTACTTTTCCAAAAATTGATATAGCCTAAATCGTACACAACAATCTTCTGAACCAATCTTGAAAGTTTAAAAGAGATCGACCATAAACTTTGGACATTATTGAAGTACAAACAAAACACAAAAAATGTGGGCGTGGCACCGCCCACTTTTCCAAAATTACATAAATCTTGACCAAAGGGCACACATATCCAAAAATCATTAATTTAGACCAAATATGTTCAGAGTTATGAAGAATTGTAGTTTTATATAGCCTGGGGGCGTGGCACCGTCCACCTTTCCAAAAATTAGTATAGCCTATGCTTTAACCCATGATCTCAAGAATATACTGTGAAAGTTTCATAAAAATCGGTTGAGTACTTTGGACGCCCATAAAGGACACACAGACACACATTATTTTTATTTATAAGATACAGCGTTCATTATTCAATATGCATCATTCATATAATTCTTCATTCATCGTTCATCGTGAGTCAATTATCTTTCTTTATCCCTCATTCATTATTCACAATTCATCATTTATCATCAATCATTCATAATTCTCCCATCATCATTCACTAGAACATATGTAGATTGGCTAGCTAATATTTATTGCTAAGTTATCAAAAAAGAAATTTCACTTTAGAATTTTTTTGATATATCATTTATAACTTCTCATTCATTTTTCATCCTCAATCACTAATAATTCCCCATTCGTCATTCGTCCGAGAAGCTAGAATTCCTAACTAGCATTTAATACTAAGCTGCTTCTTAGAATTTTGGTGATATATCATACACACATGGCGGCCACCGTGGTGTGGAGGTAGTGTTGCCGGCCTATCACACCAAAGGTCCGGGTTCGAGCCCTGGTACAGGTTACATCAAAAATTGGTTTGAAAAAGTTTTTTCAAAACGGGGTCGCCCCTCGACAGTGATTTTTCAAACTCTCCAAGTGTATTTCTGCCATGAAAGGCTTCTCAGCCGTAGGCGCAAAAATCTCCTAGGAGGTTGATGATTTAACTGTTGTATATAGCGCCATATATGTATATATATATATATCATACACACATCCTCATTCATCAATCTTTCGTAATTCCCCTTTCATCATTTATCATACGGCAGATCCCAGATTGCCTTACTTGTATTTAATTTTCAGGTAACGAAATGCAGTTGTTGTTTTAAAATTAGTCTATATATTTGCCTAAGAAATAAATCCAGTGCTCGGTTCTCTGACTAATGAGAGTACAAAACAGGGATTAAATAAGATCCTCTCTGTCATAGGCTTGCAAGTTTTAGTCAGAAATCAATGCCGTACTTTTCATTGTTACGCTCTCGCTCTCAAGTACGAATTTAAACTTTCAAGCACTAAAACTCCCCTGAGAGCGAGAGAGTAACATTCAAAATCACACCTTATAAGAAAATGGTTAGAACATGAAGAACAGGCATATATATCTATATTTAAGAAAAAAGGAAATAATAACAAACTAAGTGTCAAACTTTGAATGCGCAATGGAAAGTGTAGAAAGCATAGCAATGAAAAGTGGTTAAGAGAGTGCTAGTAATGAAACGAAAGCAAAAGCGCAAAAGCAAAAAATCAATAAAAATACAAAAAAATGCAATAACACCAAATGCAAGGCGCTGCAATCGAGATCCACTTAACCCACTTTTTTGTGTTTTGTAGAAATGCTTGACGTGCGCATCAAACTGGGTAAACCGATGAATACAATAAATAAACAAGCAAAGCTGTAGACTTACAAAATTATTTACGTATGCAAACATGTACATACAATACATACGTATGTAAATACATATATTTGTAATATGATTTATTCTGGTATTTGCAATAGCAGCACATTTTGCTAAACAAGAAAAAGTGGCAAAATTGTGTTGCTATTTTTACAACAAATCTGCACTACCAGCTAACACATTCGAGTTGCTTGTATAAACATTTTCATAAAACTGCAAAACACTACACATTCATTTTAAGGCAAGTGTTGTTTACTAGAAAAGCTTTCAATTTGTTTTCTGTGCTTTAAGCAAATTCCTTTTCGAATTATAGAAATGAAAGCATAAGAGAAATGATAGTTGTATTTTCTATGCTATTCTCAACTGGGTCAATAGAATGTGGAAGTAATGCGGTTAATTATGAGTTCATTTCATGTCCAGAGTTGTGTGGAAACTTTTTTTTTTTTAAGAAATTCAATTTAAAATAGCAAAAAAACATTCGAAAATAGTAGTAAGCTAATAAGGAGTTAATTAATTTCTCTATTTGCATCAATTTTCATAAGCATAGGGAAGCAAATAAGAGTCGAATGGGGCGACTTGCTATGAAGCATCCGACAGAAGAGTAGATATACAGGAGGAGGATGAGTGTAAATTTCCATTGGCTGTAGTAAAGGTCTAAGCTAGGTCTACATACTATAATAAAATTGTAATAGATCGAAGTCTGTGCATTGCAGATATTTAAGAAAAATTTATAACAACGATGATTATTAAGCCCATAGAAGAGAAATCAACAGTTATCTGAATTTGTGTCCGACTGTCTGCATGTTTGATCGCGCATCACTCAAAAACTGCTTAATGGACTTAAGTGATAATTTCGTCGTTGCATCGCTAGAAGTCTAACTTAATATTTAACGCACTTTTATTCAGCAACTCCGCCGGATTCGAGGCCATCGACAATAGATATATGGAGCAGGATAACAAACCATTTGTTGATACAACATGGGTCTCAAATGAAAGGTGTTAGTAAGTTTTGTAAAAAGTGATTTTAATAATTTGACTATCTTCACTAGTTTCGGAGATATGTCGATTAAAATCGAACTCAGCGAATCCTTGACGAGTTTCCTTAGTGCTGCCAGCTGGCACCAATTGACAACACCACGGTACAATAAATCGAGCATAACTTGGTCCATCTACTGGCTTTTTTTACGTATTCCCTTTTCTTGACTTGTATATATTCTTTTATTCTTATGGACATTTTAAATTACATTACAAAAGTTTTTTGTAAACCCACAATATATTATTTTTAATTTGTTCACTTTTATCAGATCATCAATATTTAGCAATTTCTCAGATGATATATTTTTTGGTTTTTTTTTTTGCAATTTCAATTATATCTCAATTACTCATCCATTTAAACAATTTTTGTTTTGCAATTTTCATTTTGTAACTACATACTTCATTCATCATGTGCAGTACAGCGTGATTATGAGCATTTTCTTTTGTTATGACATGAAAGAAGCAATCATGGGAAAAGCTAAGAGAAATTGTATAAGAAATATCGACAAATTATAGATTGATAAGAATAACTCAAAGCAAATGAAAATTGTAAAAGTGTAAGGAAATCGCAATCAAAAAATGGCTACAAATAAATATTTTCTAAATTTCAGTTTGTCGAATTGCTTGCTTGTTGGAATGGTGATATTTCTCTCAATTAATTTTGAAGGGTTATATTGAAATCAATGAAATTTAATATTGCAGTTAAATAACATAAAATGAATGATGAATTAAAAATATTGAATGACGAACGCTGAGTAGTGAATAATTTACAATGAATATTATTTAAGTTACTATGAATAATGAGTACGATAAATCAATGATTGATGAATGAATAGCTGAACAGCGAATATCAATTAATTTATGATGAATAGTTGATGATAAGTTATGAATTATGAGTGATGAATAAGGAACAAAAAGTATCAAATTCGAGATGAGAATGATTAGCAATGAATATTAATTAATTACTGATGTATTGTGGATGATGAATTATAAATGATGAGTGATGAATAAAAAGTAAATAATGTCTTATTAACAATAAATATTAATTATCTTATAATGATGAAATATCAGGGATAAATAAAAATTACTAATTGATTTATGGTGGATGTGGATATTGAATGCCGAATGGACGATGCTGCATTATGAATAATTAAATTTGAGTAAAGCATGATCAAACATGTACGATTAGTAATGAATATTTAATAGTGAATTTTTAACGAAGGAGAATAAATAGTGAATAATTAGAGATGAATAAAAAAAACCTATATCCTATAATGAATGATAGACTTTGAAAAGAGAATGATTAACGATGAGTGATAAATAGTTTTTGATAAATGTTTGATAATGCATTTTGAATTATAAATAACGAAAGATAAATAATGAATAAATAATGCTTAATGACGAATGATGACTGCTGAAATATGAATAACGAATGATAGGAGATATTCTTCACTGGCAACACATACGCTTACTTGTAGGATAAAGTAAATTCTGGGAGTAAAAGTAAAGTTCAAGCATTCCCATACATATGGCGGCCGAAATTACCAAGCAGGGAAGATTGAGTTATTACCATGTACATAACTGATCGGTGGAGTAATCACACTTTCGGGACATCGAAAATCAAAGTTGTGAAAAGTCATGGTATAGCCTGAATGAGTACTTGGCGAGACATTAACGACAGCAGATATTGCTACACAGTGCTGCCATAAAACACTCAAATGGCAGAATCTACTCTATTAGTTAATGGAAATTGGGCTCGTTCGCAAAACGAAGTACAAGGTGACCGCAAACAATTCTACTCTTTCCTTTCACTACTTATCGATATTATTTTCTTGTTATATTATTACAGACTTCTTTGAGCCTACGACTCTGGGCTCATTTACAACAAAATGAAAAGTGTTCTTAATTAAAGTAAATAAGTTACTTGAAAAATTTTAATTAGAAATCAAATGCAGCAAAGAAAATTGCTTGCAAAAAGTGACCAAAGAAATTCAACAGAAAGTTTATGAACTTACAATGTCCAAGTAACGACATTCAAGATTTTAAACAACAAACCACAGTAAGGCCAAAAGTGTAATTTCTGGTTTATGTCCAAACACTTAAGAATATTTTTCATAGTTTATGCCAAATGAACACCATAACTGTTTTACGACCAACATTATCTAAGCATTTCAACAATTTTGCTAAAAGTTATTTAGAAACAAATGCAATTTGTATAAACGTACATATATGTATGTGTGTATGTAATGTAGGTGGGAAAAGCTATATATATTTATATACCCAGCAGCGTAAAGCATTATTAACTATGCTTTGGGCGCATATAACTGGTACCAGTATGTCAGCCACTTACGCTTCATACTGACGAGTTTAACATGGCGTTATCTCATTTAACCCTAAAGCCCATAGGAGAAGCAAACCTTTTTAATCTGAATTAAAATTAAAAAACAATTATATTAAACTGCTCTACTAATTCAATTGATTAATTATGATAATCGAACATTTTGAGAATAATCGCAATCAGTCAATATTTTAATCGAACTGAAATTTTTATTGAGTTGATTAATCCTAGAATTATGTAAATTTGAAAATGAAATAAATCCTCATTAATCGAACACAAAATTTAATCCTAAACAATTAATTGTTTTAAAAATGTACGACTATCATAAGTAATCATTGATTATTAATCATTAAGATTAATATGTTATATTAAGATTAATTATTTATACTAGTAGTCGACCTAGAAAACTGTTTGCCCTATCGCACTAAGCTAATCTAATTTGAAACAGAGTGAGTCCGTTCTTCCTGAGTGGTCGTATCCTTTTTTGGATGTAGGGATTCAAACTTGAAAATGGCGTTCTCGGATCGGAATGTCACGACAAAGTATACTCAAATATAAAGACTCTAATACTCCTGGAAGCGTGTTTGTCGTCAACAAGTTTTCGGGTGTAGAGTCTGCTTTGGCCTGTGGTCAGGGAAGGTTTGTTAATGAAGAGCATTTATGAAGTTTTGGTAATCTTCTGAACGTATGGACTAAATTTCCTATTCCTTTTCCTCTTCTTGAAAATATTTTTATTATTTTATTTTCTGCAAACTTTCACTATCTATACGTTTCTCAATTTCTAAGTTATAATTTCTGTCTCTCCATTTCGCCCTACAGCTCCTTATCTCTTTTGATCGTCTTCTCTCTCTAATTCTACCCGTCATTATTCTGGAACACAGAACTTGTATTCGAAGTTTGACTTTACCCCACTGTTCTGTAGATCAACCACTCAGTACGAAAATCATCAACAGATATACCCAAACTCATAAACAAGTAAACAGCTGTGCTAAATAAAAGACTGACAACCAAAACTTAAAACATACAAACATGCTAACACAATAGATAAAACTACTGCCAAAGTGTAAAAGCATAAACTATAATGGTAGCGAATTCATTAACAAGTTTGGCCATGTGGTTATTTATGTGTGAATATGTGTGGGTGTACGTGAATAATTTGAAGTAACTTTAAGTTGAGGGACCCAAGAGAATAATCAAAACAAGTTTGTGGGAAGAAAATAAAAGTAAAACATAGTGGCAACCTGGTTGGCGTATAGCAGTTGTTAAACCATAGTTGAAATGAAAGCACAGGTGCGCACATACACACACACATCTATACATACACATATTTTCGTAGAGCATGCATTTACTTTTGTTTACGCCCATAGTTACTTGTAATTGTATGCCTGGAGGATGCCGAAAAAACAAAATAATAATAAAAAATTTCAAGTTTAACAACTAAAGATACAAAAACACAATGGAATACACTTGTGCACACTTTCGGATATAGTACATTCATACATACGTACAGAAGCAATAAAATTTTAAGAAAGGCAGTCTAAGCAACCCTGTAGGCAGGCTCCCGTCATAAATTCAGACAACAAAAATTCAGAAACACATATTTTCAGAAATTTTTTTTCAGAAAGTCAAAATTCAGAAGTCAAAATTCAGAAGTAAAAATTCAGAAAGTAACCAGACGGCCGATCCACGTTTTTTATGTGCAGAACACCTTTCCGCGTAGGCGGCCTTCGGCCGCGCTTCAAAAAATAACCCTGGGCTACGCCATTCCAACTCCGGATGTGTGCCATAGACGTGGCTACCGCCACGGTGATGTCCTTCCGCGTGCCACTCTTTTCTGAAAAAAGTTTTCTGAATTTTTGATTCTGAATTTTTAGTTTCTGAAAAAAGTTTTCTGAATTTTTCGTTCTGACTTTTGGTTTTTGAAAAATGGTTTCTGAATAAATTTTTCCGAAAAATTGTATTTCTGAATTTTTTCCGTCTGAATTTATGGGGGGCACCCTGTAGGCAAGAAGTTAGTGCACTTGTCTTGGAAATGGAGATTAGCAGCTCTGTCAATTTAAAATTTTTTGGAATTAAAATCGTGGCAGATTAAAGTGGTAGAATTTAGGTGATATAAAATTTAAAAATTTGCAAAACAGAATTAACAGAATTAGGCACTGTTTGGGCTATTTCGGGACAGTTATAGGGACTATTTTAGGATAGCTTCGGTACTATTTCCATATAATTCCGTTACACCTTTTTAGGACTACTTCGGGAATTTATTGGAATCGTTACGATACATTTTCGGGATTATTTCTTGTGCATTTCAGGATTGGTTTCGAGATAACTTCTTGATTGTGTCGTGAGTTTATAGAAATCGTTTACTTGACTTATTTTAAACGATTTCAAGAGATCTGGAAATAACTTTTCCGGTTTAATTTCAGAATCATTTCTTGCTAGTTTAAAGCACTTTTTCGAGATAACTTTGATACCACCTCAGCATGGTTCCAAAAATATCCTGAAATGATACCGCAATGGTTCTAAAAACGATCCCGAAATATTCCAAATTGATTTACTACAGAATCACCGGTGTTAATGCAGATTTTTTTAGTTTCATAAGTTGATCCGAATTTATTTTTGTATTTTCCACAGGAAAACGAATTTCATTTTTATTTGTAGAAAAAGTATACTTAATGCTTCGAAAAGAGAAATATAAAAAAGAATTATTTTAAGCCGAAAAAAATTATTTATATAATATCTAAGAAATAAATATTTTTTGTGATAATTTTTAATTTTTTTACTAATGTTTTTCTGCAACAGTACTAAAATTAATTAAAAGTAATCATAAACATAAATTTTAGTTACAGTTTTTTATTAATTATAAATTTTCTTGTTTTATTTTTGATCTTTTTTATATAAAAAAAGTTAGTTGTGTGCATAAAATTCTAGTATGATCGGCTGATCGTGATAAAAATGGAACTGATTGCCCCTAATAAATTTGCTGATTTACGACTTTTCATAGATCTAGATATCCCATGAACTTAATTCCTAGCACTAGTTCTGAAATAGCCATTTAATTGACAGTTTAATGGATTTCCTACAGGAAAATAGCCATGAACAATAACAAGAAAATGTTACACATATAAATAAAAACAAGTAAACAAATATTTTTCAGATGTAGAAGATTTCAAAGCAAACACTCACACATATGTACATAAATGGATGTTAGTAGAAGTGAGTATGTGTGTAAAGTATACCAGTAGCTTACACAGCAATGCAATTAGTGAAGGTAATGAAACCGTTTGACGATATGTTCTTGGCCAAAAACTATTCCTGAAGCCAAGTAAGAAACAATGGAAACCACAGCAAAACAGAATGACGCAAACACATGGGCTACACACATACATGTATACAAATGTGTGTGTGTGTTTGTGTGTGTTAACATGCCAAGCTGCTGGCCATTTAACTGACAGAAGCACTTAGCTTAGTTAAGACTTTTGTTGGCACAAGTATATACTTACTACGAACACATATGTACATACATATCAAAGACATTTGAGTTTTTAAGCACAAGAAGATGAACTTACACTTGTGTAGAAGAAGAAGATTTGTGTATATGAAACATAGCAACAACTCGCCATTGAGCAAGAAGTCAAAAAGATAGTTAGTTCATAGTGTTTCGTGATTTTTCAGAAAACTTTTGAAGGACAAGTGATCTATGTATGTACATATGTATGTGCGTGTGCTTGTTTATAAATATGTATCCAAGTGGGAGTAGTTTCATACATATTTTTCAATGATTTTGGGTTCAAATATCAGCTCACATATTTCTTGCTCAACTTTGTAACTTTAGATGCTGTATGATTTTTTTAATGAAAATTTGTTACTTAATACTTTGAGAGTATTTCAATTATTATTATGTTTTTTTAGTTAGCGTGTAGGACAAAGAATGCTTTTAATGAAAATAATTTGCTGTAGAGACTTTTCATTTATTTTCAGTGTTTGAGGATATATTATATTAAAATTTCCCTTTATATATTTATAATATATGGTACGTATATATATTTGTATACATTTACTATTAAGTTGATATACATACATACCTGGAGTTCGATATTGATGAGTTAGCACAGGGGTTAACGTAGCTTGAATGAAAACTATCAATCACTCGCTTAAAGTGACAGTTCGTCTTACACTACTCGTTGCTGTTACATGCCTTTTGGCTCGGTCATTTTTTTTCATTTTGCAGCTCGCTAGACAACCTTTGCTTGTACAATAACCCAATTTAGAAATTAAAGGAAATTATTATATTTGATACTTGGAAAACCCGCCTTTTTATTTTCTATTGGAAAAGCATATCCCGCATCATCATATTCTTGGTCCTTACGAGCCGCATAGCCTGAAACCGCAATACACCGCAATTTATCAAAACCGCATTTCATACAGAGTACACCGCATCTCATACATATATAGCCGCAAGTACATATTCGTAGCAATAACCAACAAAACCGCAAAATCGCATGATCGCCGCATACGTATGTATTAAAAAACATAGTTGCTAAACTTTTTATTAATTCCACGAATTATATTTAATAATAATCGAATAAAATTTGCAGTTGCAATTTTACGCTGTATTTTTTTCCATACATAATCACAAATATATCCAATTATACATTTATTACGCCCTTTTCTAACCTCAAAAAAAATAAATCTACAATATGTCTGCACACGTAAAGCCCCGTGACTCTGCCCTTAACGCAATCAAAAGATATATGATAAAAAGCAAAGACGATGCATTTCTGTTAGACGTGGATGGCGTCGAGAGTTATATGGCAATTCTCAACGAGCAATGGGTACGTTTCAACTTAGCACAAGATGAAGTAGAAAAGTCTTGTGGTGTCGAAAACACCGCAGTAGTAGAAGAAGTACGCATACAGGCAGAGACCTACTACGCCACAGCTTTGGCAAACTTCAAGCGAGCTCAAAAATGTAAAGTTAATTCACCGCATCAAACCACATCCACAAATGCATCGACCAGTGTATCAGCATCAATTCGTTTACCAAAAATGGATCTCCCAACATTCTCGGGTGATTCCACTGAATGGGTAGCTTTCTATGATGCATTCAATACGTTAGTTGATAGCAATATTTCCTTGTCGGGCGCTCAAAAGCTACATTATCTGCGCACCTGTTTAAAGGGGGATGCTCTTAGCATAGTAAGCGGGTTTAAAATAAGCGATGCCAATTATTCCGAAGCATGGGAGCTTCTTCAGTCGCGTTACAAAGTTATGCGAGTCATGGTCGACGCACATTTAAGGGCGATATCTTTAATACCTAAAGCTACAAACGACACGGCTGACGCGATTAAAAACATTCTCAACGCATTTCAGCAGCACATACGAGGGCTTAAGGCATTAGGGCGCACAGTAGATTTTTGGGATGATTGGCTAGTTTTCGAGGTTGTCAACAAACTCGCCTTTGAAACGCGCAAACAATGGGAGTTGTCGCTCGTCAGTGATGAGCCTCCAACCTTTGAACAACTCACTACATTTTTAGAAGTAAGATGTCGTTCGCTATCCATGCTCACCACACCCGCAACGCAATCGTTGGCAGTCAAGCCAAAACCCGTCGGCAAAGCAGCCAAATCGTTTCATACGCTTTCAGAGCCTCATCATGCGCGTTGTACGTACTGCAACGCATCCCATAAAATCTACTCGTGCGAAACGTTTCGCAATTTGGACTCATCAGCCAAGTCGAGGTTTATTAAAGATTCCAAGGTATGCATCAATTGTTTAAGTACGGGGCATTACAAAGACCGTTGCAACAGCTCATCAACCTGTCGCGTATGCCATCAGCGCCACCACACTCTACTTCATAATACTTCAGCTTCACTTGAAGCTAACTGCACAACCGCAAACCCTGCTATCGTCAACACCCCTGTACTCGAACCGTCAGAAACCGCTAAGAATAATGCTGCAGCTTGCGTATCATCCTGTGTAAGCACTTACCCGCTACCTACTCCGCTTAAAACAGTCCTGTTGGCTACCGCGCTAGTTAGAGTTCTAGACTGTACAGATCGTTGGCAAACCGCTCGTATTTTATTTGATACTGGATCGCACGCATCCTTTGTAACAGAGGCATGCGTCCAGCGCTTAGGTTTGCCACGATTATCGTCGAACGTAACCGTATCTGGTATAGGCTCAGCGCAAGGAGGTCGCTGCAAAGGTGAAACGTCTTTATCACTTTCATCGCATTACGCTAACGAACGTTATTCGGTTAGCGCGTTAATCTTGCCAAAAATTACAGCTGACCTACCAACTCATCCAATTGGCATTAGTAACTGGTCCCACCTACAGGGTCTCCTTTTAGCTGATCCGCATTATATGAAGCCTGGTCGCATAGACGTATTGATCGGTATGGACTGCATGGATGAGCTAATCTGCGAGGAGCTCCGCAAGGGTCTACCCGGCACACCGATGGCGCAGAAAACAGTCTTTGGATGGACTTTGTTTGGTAGTGTCGCTAGTGCAACTCAACGCTCGCCAAATCTACAGTCGCTGCACTGTGACGTGCAACTGGAAAGAGCGCTCACTAGATTATGGGAGCTGGAAGAATCGCCACGTAAATCACATTATACGCATGAAGAACTCATTTGTGAAGAACATTTTGATACCACGCATCGCCGCACGCCTCAAGGGCGTTTTGTAGTTCAACTGCCGCTAAAACCGCACGTTAAGTTGGGCGAATCGCGAGAATTCGCCGTCCGCAATCTTTTACGAATCGAGCGTAGGTTTTCTAGGGATGAATCTTTACGTTTGCGTTATAACGAATTCATGAACGAGTTGCTTGAAATGAATCACATGGAAGTTGTGTCCGAACCAAAGAACGATGCATACTACATGCCGCATCACCCTGTCCTCAAGGAATCGAGCCTTACTACTAAGTTGCGGGTTGTTTTCAACGCGTCTGCTAAGACTTCGTCAGGTAATTCGCTGAATGATGCATTGTACGTCGGACCACAACTTCAGCAAGATTTAGTTTCTATATTAATGCGGTTTAGAACACACCGCTATGCCATCACCGCTGATATAGCCAAAATGTACCGCCAAGTGTGCGTCAATGACAAGCACGTAGACCTCCAGAGCATTGTTTGGCGCTCTGATACAAAATCGCCTATAAAAGATTATAGAATGCTGCGTGTAACGTATGGAGTTGCGGCTGCATCCCACTTAGCTGTCAGATCGTTACAGCAAACAGCTAAAGATTCATCAAATCCATGCAAAGCAGCTATTTCCGCAATCACCCAAGATTTCTACATGGATGATCTTTTGACGGGTGCGTCCTGCTATGAAGAATTAATGGTCATACACAATAATGTATCTTTAATTTTGCAAGAGGGTGGGTTCGAGTTGCGAAAATGGGCAACGAACTGCGCGGCGCTCAGAGAGAGCATATCAAGCACGTCCAAGACAATTTCGCACTACGTCGTCGACGACGACAATGTCAATGCATTAGGAATAGTCTGGAATACCGAGGAAGACTACATCACGTTTGCAGTAAAATTGGGAAAACCGTCCGTCGTTCTAACGAAGAGAGCGTTCCTGGCTGAAGCCAGCACTTTATTCGACCCTCTCGGGCTACTCGCTCCTGTAACAGTAAAGTCGAAGATGTGGTTCCAAGATATATGGCGCGCTGAAGTTGGTTGGGACGACCTGGTACCAAACGACATCGCAAGATCTTGGACCGAACACCGCTCGCAATTAACAACCCTAGCCAACGTGAGAGTTGATCGCTGGCTCGGCTCCGGAGTAAACGAATCTTTCACCGAACTGCATGTTTTTTCCGACGCGTCTGAGCGAGCATATGCTGCCGTAATGTATGCACGAACCGTGTACAATGATGGACGAGTCACTGTTGCGCTGATATCCTCACGGACTAAGGTAGCGCCTATTAAAACAACCACACTACCGCGACTAGAATTGTGTGGAGCTCATCTCGCATCAAAACTAGTAAAGGGTGTCTTAAGCAGTTGGAACAAGACAACATATCCAGTTTTCGCGTGGACAGATTCTACGATAACTCTAGCATGGTTGCAATCTCATCCCAGTCGATGGGAAACGTTTGTGGCAAATCGGGTCGCAGAGATTCAGGAAACTCTTCCATCGGATTGTTGGAATCACGTGCGGTCGGAACGAAATCCCGCTGATTGCGCTTCGAGAGGAGTTTCGCCGATCGATCTCTTGGGTCATGAACTTTGGTGGTCTGGTCCAGACTTTCTGAAAGGATCAGAACCATTTCAAAACCAAAATATTACGCAGATGCATACGACCGACATAGGATTACGCAAGAAGGTGCACGCTCACGTTTTAAATGCTAAAATTCAATGGACGATACTTACAAAATATTCGTCTTTTTCGAAACTCCGCAGAATTATTGCTTATGTTCTGAGGTTCATTAGCAATTCACGTTCAACCAAACTTCGCGCCATGAAACTGAGTGGACCTCTGACTTGCCACGAAGTGTCAGAAGCAGAACATCGACTAATCAAACACACTCAACAAGTTTATTTTTCTAACGAAGTCGCTCTATGCGGAAAAAACCAACCTATTCCATATAGAAGTAGCCTGTTGCGTCTGCAGCCATTTCTGGATCAACGGGGTGTTCTTCGGGTAGGAGGTCGGCTAAAATCGGCAAACGTTGCGTACGATGCAAAACACCCTTGCATTTTACCTAAAGGTTCACCTTTAGCCAAACTAATCATCGCAGATATTCATCACTTCACGGTACATGCCGGGCCCCGGATAATGCAGTCAGTTTTACAACGACGCTACTGGGTTATCGGTGCTCGAAACTTAATACGCCATATTTATCACAAGTGCGTGAAATGCACTCGCCTAAACCGAAATCTCTCTACGCAGTCGATGGGTGACCTTCCGTCGGTACGCACGACTTACGTTCGTTGTTTCACGCACACCGCCGTAGATTTCGCAGGCCCGTATATGCTCAAGTTTACGCATGGGCGGGGGGCAAAATCCACCAAAGGGTATATCTCTTCCTTTATTTGTATGGCGACTGGGGCGATGCACCTAGAACTCGTCGGGGATCTCTCCAGTTCGTCTTTTCTCAGCGCACTAAAGAGATTCATCAACCGCAGAGGGCTTTGTAAAGTCTTGGTTTCTGATAACGGCACGAATTTTGTCGGCGCTGAAAGAGAGTTGCGTAGCCAATACGAGAGATGCCTGAAAGACGACAAGCTACAACAATTTTTCGCGAATTCAGCCATTGAATGGCGCTTCAATCCCCCTAGCGCTCCGCATATGGGTGGTTACTGGGAGATAGGTATCAAGAGGATAAAATATCACCTAAAACGCGTTTTGGGTGAAACGTTATTATCTTATGAAGAGTTCAGTACGCTTTTAACGGAAGTCGAGGCATGCGTAAATTCTCGCCCGCTTTGTGAAAATTCCACGCATCCTAGCGACTTGGAAGTCCTAACGCCAGGACACTTCATTGTAGGTGAACCACTAAAATCACTTCCAGAGCCTGAGGGTCAAGGGTTTTCTGGAAGTATACACCAGCGATGGCAGTTAATCTCTGCAATGAGACAGCACTTTTGGCGACGCTGGCACGACGAGTACCTTACCACTTTGCAACGACGTACAAAATGGTTTCGTTCTTCACCAAACATACAACTAGGAGACATGGTTACTATAGCCAACGAGTCCACACCGCCTAGTAAGTGGATGCTTGGTCGAGTGACGCAATGTCATCCGGGTGCTGACGGCCACGTAAGAGTAGTGACTCTGAAGACAGCGAATGGCGAGATGGTACGGCCTATCGCTAAGCTATGCTTACTACCTACCAAAGGCGATCTATTTTGCGACGATCCTGTTGCAACAAGTTAACATTCGTTGCGCCAATATATTATATAAAGTACAATTCTTTAACGCTTATTCGAAATTAATACATACATATGTATTTCGCATTAAACTAATTTTTATTTCCTTTTTTTTACTTTCTTTAAGCAAGAAGCAAAGAAGTAGCACCCGCACGACTACGCTGCCAGTACAGCCAATAAAAATGAATCATAACTTAAGATCTCATTTGTTTAATTTATGAATATGAAACTAAAAATGTAACATAAATTACAATATATATACATATGTATATAATTTCAGAAATAATTAAAATATTTCGGTTAACTTGATGTATGTAAGCATATTCGAAATATCAAAATGTAATTTTCGCTATGTAAATCAATTTGTCAACTATTCTTAAGCTACTTGAATCTAATGTATTAATCTAAGATTATGTTTGAACGTATCGCATAGTCATAGATAGTTCAAGGGCGGCGGTATGATGAGTTAGCACAGGGGTTAACGTAGCTTGAATGAAAACTATCAATCACTCGCTTAAAGTGACAGTTCGTCTTACACTACTCGTTGCTGTTACATGCCTTTTGGCTCGGTCATTTTTTTTCATTTTGCAGCTCGCTAGACAACCTTTGCTTGTACAATAACCCAATTTAGAAATTAAAGGAAATTATTATATTTGATACTTGGAAAACCCGCCTTTTTATTTTCTATTGGAAAAGCATATCCCGCATCATCAGATATAGTTACATACATATATGTATGGCCAGAAAAGGCCGAAAAAGGGGGCCGACCATTTTATAGCGCAGTCAACAGGACGAAAAAAAGAAAAGAGGAGACAACAAAAAAAGATAACGCTGAAAATTTAAATGTTTTTTCTAGAATTTTTTTTTTAAAGTTCACCAATTTTTGAAAACCCCTTTCGTATCGACATATGTAACTTAATATTACCAAACTCAGCTAAAATGTTACAGCTTTTAATGTGACTATTAATAGATATTCAATTTCAGATTATTTTTTTATGCAAATTAAAGGCTAGTGCAAAGTTTAAATCAATTCAAAAGCAAAAACATTTAGCTTTGAATAGAAACAAATTAACTGCATCAATGATGACTGCGGTGACATACATGTCAAAGGCCCAGTATGTTGATTTCCAAGTAATGCCACGTTAATAATTAGAATGATTCAGTGACGTCATTTTATTACATTATACTTCAGTTAAACATACTCCTGGAGAACCTGCCTATTTTGGGGCCAGCACAGAACACGTATCTTTACTCAGTGTTTTAGCGAAAAGCTGGTGCAGAAGCTCTAACTTAAACTTCTGCATGGTAAATGGTATAATTTTGGTACAAAACTTAATCTGCTCTTCTGAGTATAATATTATAGATAAATATGTGCATACATATATGTTTATATATCACCAAAACATTACACTTTACAAACAAATAGATTCATTGTTAATTAGCTGTGAATTAAAAACATTTAACTCTTTCATTCTAAATAAATGTTTATTTTCGTTAGCTTTGATTTAATTAAAATCAGCGAAAACTGCTTTTAAATCACAACAAAACAATTTTCATAATGACAATTAAAGCTTCATTTGTCGGCTACTTTATGTAGTAGGCGCAAAATCTGTGACACCAACATTTGATTTTGTTTGCTGTAAATTAAAGAAATTATTATAGAGAAATTCTGCTTGAGTTGATGTTATTTTATAATAAGATGATTTGTGTAAATGAAGTGAAAATTATGACGACCTTATTCGAAAAGCTTATAACTACAGAACAATGTAATTAAAAATTGTAATCTCTTCAGGCAACCAAGATTAAGGCAAGAATTCATATTTGATTTTCAAAGAAAATTTAATTTTCTGGCTTCAAGCATTAATTTCGTATAACAAATAGAGTAACCAATTGCATAGCGGTGTGTCAGTGTTTAATTCATAAAAGTAAACAAGTTAATCAAAAGTTTTTGGCACTTTTTTTATGGGTTTGTTTGCACATATATTCTGTTATAAAGTAGTAAGTTGCAAATCATATTGTTTTAAAATACAAAATGAAACCATCATTATTATGAAAAAATATGTTTTTATTGGCAAATTTAGTGCGTGAACGGACAAGGGTTAGAAAATATATAAACTCATGTCTCTTTATAGCCCCGCATTTTATATCGGTTTTGTTAGAAGCTACTTTTATTTTTATAACATCATAAACTTTCGTATACAATATTTATAGAAGTTTCTTTTCTTGAGTTATGATGCCACTGAGATTACGGTAAGACATACTCAACTACATATTGTGTTATATTAAGCTTAAGGAAAAACTTTATTCTTCATTTAGAAGTTCGATCACGTGCAAGAAAACTATTTGATTATCAATGTTAGAAATATTTACTCCACCGAAAACTTCACTTAATTTTCACTCGTTTGATAAACTACAATTAAATGAATGCCTTTATAGCTTTAATTAAATAAATTTATTTATTTATAAGTACAATGATAAGTGAAGTAAAATATAAAATAATGTAAAATAAAATCAAATAAAATAAAATAAAATAAAATAAATTAAAATAAAATAAAATAAAATAAAATAAAATTAAATTAAATTAAATTAAATAAAATAAGATTAAATAAAATTAAATTAAAAAAAAACATTAAACTAGATAAAATAATATTTGATAGAATAAACTAAGTAAATTTTTTTTGTTTTTTTTTTATAAGTCTTCCCTTTACAAAATAGTCCACTAAATTTCAATATACATGTACATAAATATCTCTTGAGACTCACATTTCTTCTTGTGGCTTTCGCTTGTGCCCAATAATTAACCAACAACTCGTAGTAAAACAGGAAACAGATACACATACAAAGATGTATATATTTCTGTATGAAAATGGGTGAATGAAATACAATAATTTATGCTTAAAGCCAAAAGATACCTCCCGCTTGTTTTGAAAGTGTTTACTTCTTCACCAATTTCTCATTCACTCATTTAAGTGTGTAACCACATTCGCTTTAGCTCTCTTTAATTTGCTAGTTCGTGTTTTTAACCGAAAATTGGAGATACTTCTTTAGCTTAAGCATAATTCATTAACATAACAAAGCGAAAGACGAAAAACAAGATATACAAAAGTTTATGACCATTACACTTAAGTGCCGCAAGAGAGCAGGAACAGCAACAACAAACACAATAAATTTATTTTAGTGATTAATGAATCCACGGGTAATTGTTAAATTGCCTTCAAAATAGGCGCCTAGACGAGCTCTATAAAATAGCAATCCAACAAAGAAAAGCAACCGATTGTATAGAGAACCACTCTTATAACGAAGATAAACATAAATATTTCAATTCTTTTTTTATTTCATTTGTTTTAGCAAAATTTGTTTACGAGCTTGTAAATTTATTGTTCTCTAACAATATACGAGTTACTTCAAGATAATAAATAAAAATTTGTTGCCAAGATAAGTGAACACATTTCATGTAATAAAATCCGAAATATATAAGCGTAAAAGTGAGTGGATCTCAAGACGAATTCCAGGTCAAGCATCTCCGTTTCTGCTTCAATTGTAATTAAAAATTCACTTAGAAATGGACTTCTGTTGTATTTGTATTGGCAAAAAGGCATGAAGGAATTGTGAATGCGAAATGAGAACAACTTTGTGTTTGTTAATATAATTAGAAAGAAATTTCTTTGTTATATAAAAGCTATATTCAAATAAAAATAATTTTTAAGATACATATTTGTTAATTGTTGAAAAGTGCAAAACACACAAGGCTAAGTCGGCCCACAGAATAATTTATTCGTACAAGCTTATAGTTTTAAATTATATGGAGTACCCTGTTATTTAATAATAAAATACAAAGAGCAAAGGAGTTGAAAGCAAAATCAAATGGAATCCACGTGCCGAAGTTAGGCGCGTGTACATGATAGGAGACGCGCCCAACTTCGGCACGTGGCTGCCATTTGTTTTTGCTTCCAAATCCCTTATGAAGAGAAAGACTCCATTTTGTACTCAAATTGTAAATCAATGATAACAAATAAAATGAATTTTCCTATTAACTTTTCTACTCTGAAATGAAAAATAACTTTCTACCTGGAAAATTCTATAATCAAAAGTAGTCTCCGTCTGCAATGCAGTTAATGTAAAAGCAAATCTGGAAAATGCTATAAAAAAAAAAAATAAGCAAAACATGAGAGAATTAAAACGAGGGCGCAAATTCGTGGAAAGAGTCCTTTATCATTTACTAATTCTTGTTAAGTAGGATGTGTTCTTTTTATCTGCGCATAGTAAAATTTACAAAACACGTGCAATACGAGTATTGCGCAAAGGTGTAGTTACCAATAGCAATTGCAGCATACCGAAAGTGTGTTAAAGAATTATTTCACGGTACATTTAAAACAATTTCAAATACACAAATTGTATGCCTAAGGCGTAGTTTTATTTTTCGTAGGGACGAAAAAGTCTTTTTAAAGGTTAAAATCCGATCTTAAGAAGTGTTTTAGTTATGAACATTTGTAAGAATTGGAAAATCTGCATTGTTCTGCTAGTCTAGAAGTAAGCGGAACTTCCCAAAACCCAGCAGCTACCGAAATAGATATGGTAGTAGTTTTTATAATATTCTCCTCTATTCAATTAAACACTTTTATTAATTAATTAAATTATTTTAAAATAACAACAAAAACCGTTTTTATGAAAATTATTGTCCTTGAATTTGATGGGTTAGAATATGCTGAAATACAGCACTGTCGGTTGTTTGCCTCTAGGAAGGAAAATAAACACACCTTTGCTAAACCTCACTCTATCACTTGCTCTTACTTGTTTGATGTTTCATTGCAGGTGACCAACTCAAGTGCACTTTAACAAATTATATTATCTTAGATGTAGATTACATAATATATGTATACCTACTAAGGCTGGTCGATTTAAAAATCGCTCATTGCTCTGTGAAAATCGTATTATAGGGATCAAAATTAGAAACTTTGCCGAAGGAACTATACCTCTAAAACGAATTCTGATGTCCCCCAATTTGGGTCGAACTTTTGGGTAGGGGGCCATGGCGTATGAGTGACATTAGATACATTGACTACAAATGATAAAGTTTCTTATTTTGATCCCTACAATGCGACTTTCACAGAGCCATGCGCGATTTTTTTGCCTCCCCACAAATCGACCCGGCCTAATATATACATACATATATATATATGTTTATATGCTGACAGAACACATGCAGTAGGCATCCCAATTTATTATCCGCTTTTCCTTTGAAACTGTGAGAAAATACTCATGCTTACTGATTGGTAATATAATGATTACTGATTGGTGATGTATAAATAAATCTCTCTTAAATTCGTTAACGTCAATATAATTAGGTTTTCTTCTCAATAAATTTGTAGTTTCTATGTCAATGATACTTGAGTGAGCACTTATAGAAATGTGCGTATTTATTGAAAATTGTTTGTTTAGTTATTTTACGAATTTGTGGAAGAAAGACTATTTTCTTGTTAGAGTATCTTCACAAATTCCATAGTATTAATCCTCAATGAAACATAAAGCAGATGGAGGATTGAAATGTTTTTAATTGACATAAAGTATTGATACAGATAAGGACACAATAACACGTTGTATATCTATTTGATCATAATTGAGTGTGATTTATACTTTGTTGTTTTTGTTATATACCTATGTATTTTCAAATACCAGTAAAAAAAATGGATGGAAAATTTTTATTGACTTTTTTAAACCCCATTTTAGTTTCTAGTAATGATAGATATGTTATAATTATTAAATAGATATTTTTAAAAACACTTTTTAGACCTAATATACAACTTTTATAGTGTATCTATATTTTTGCTGATACAAATACCTTTCTAACCAGATATTTCAATGATTTTTCAATCCCATAGTTCTTTAAGAATTCAATTTCTAAAAATGATATTATGTTTTAAAGGTAAAATGTAGCTACATGCAATATTTCATAAAAATCGGGGAGGTTTTGGGTTCAATGCATATCGATTTTTATATTGAATTCATAATATGTAGTGTGGGTTGTATTATCGGACCTTTATAACATATGACCTCCACACATAGGTGTGTATGAAAGGCGGCACAACCGAAGGCAGCGCTTTCCAAAAATTCCAACCATTGTAAGAACAAAAAAATCAAAAAAGGATTAAATAAAACACTCAATTAGTGTGGTGAACACTTGCGAAGGAAACAGACAAAAAAATATTTTCAGTATAAAGTGTATGGATTTAAAAAAATTGTGTGAAGCTAAGAGAAACTAAAAAGACAATCATGCATGTCTTACAAAAAACTTGATTATGAAAAGGAGCTACAGGAACACGAACTCCTATTGAACAAATAAAAATAAATTACAAAATGTCTGTATTAAAAAATCGTAATTGAAATTGATTAGCTAGAACAGTACTGTATTGATTTTTGTCAATGTTACCGAATTTTTGCCAATCCCTATTATGAGTGCCTTACGCTTTAAGAAAATGATTTCCAAAGCATCTTACAAATCAACAAATTTAATCTTTTCCCTGGAAATAAAAACAACAAAAAATAAAACATTACATACAAATAACCGCAGTACTGATTGTGCAAAGTCATGGTATAAAATAAAAAAAAAAATACCAACAAAAAATCAGAAAAAACCCAGCAAATCACAAAAACAAAAGCTGTTTAGAATCTTTCTTGGTCAGTGCCAAATTTGCAGCCGCAAAAAAAAAAAGAGAGTGCACAAAAAGAGAGAACAGAAAACAGTCTATAAAAACAAGCTGTGTTAAATTTGTGCGAAACCCCACAAAAGGACTGACCAACAGCTTGGCCATTCGGTACACAAAAAACGAATTGGGCACAAGAAACGATTTTCGATTTTGTCTGACTAAATAGAATAGCCGTAGAAAATAGGAATAAAAAAAAGTCACACATACATATACACACTATGAACGAACAGTGCGACTTTGCTTGAAGCTAAATAACCTAAAAAATAACTGTTAGTTAGATATTAGTAAAGCAGGAAGCAAAAAAAAAAAAAAGAAAACCTGGCATTTGTCAGGAGCAGTAAAAAGTGGTTTCAAATCTGGTAAGTGGCAGATTTGTCCATAACGCCAAAATGTCGAGTTGTCTATCGGTTAACCCGCTGGCACTTGGAAGAATTACTGCAAAATTACATGCCACTTATGTATTCAATGGATAATGCATTTCTGCTGATTGTTGGCGCAGTGAAGATGTCGAAGTCGACTTTATATGTTACGAATCTCAGCACTGCAGTTAGAGGGCGTTAAGGTAGTAGACCAACACAGAACCAAAACCAGAATCGAGAGTATATCCTATGCAGGAACAAAACTAATAATCAAAACAGTAATATGAAACAACTCCTTAAAATCCTTGAACTAGAATAAAATAAAATTAAATTAAATTAAATTAAATTAAATTAAGTGAAATAAAATAAAATAAAATAAAATAAAATAAAATAAAATAAAATAAAATAAAATAAAATAAAATAAAATAAAATAAAATAAAATGAAATAAAATAAAATAAAATAAAATAAAATAAAATAAAGTAAAATAAAATAAAGTAAAATAAAACAAAATAAAATAAAATAAAATAAAATAAAGTAAAATAAAATAAAGTAAAATAAAATAAAATAAAATAAAATAAAATAAAATGAAATAAAATAAAATAAAAGGAAATGAAATAAAATGTTCAATACTGTTCGTCCAAAAACCACACAAATGAATTCTTTGAAAACATATCGACAGCCACACTGCAAAACCCTGTATGTCCAAAACCAAAAAGTTTTCAGGAGAGGGAAAAAACTGTAATAATTATAACGGATGTATATGAGCGACGGTTATTTCATTTCACCACTGGAAAGAAACGGGAAGTTGAAACCCGATTTTGACTGAATTTTAATGTGCGAAATATCACGATCCATGGGAAAGGCTCCGAACCTTATTTTTGGAAAAATAGTGACTTACGGGGTTTTGCAGTGTGGCTGTCGATATAGAAAATGTGGAGGCATTTTTGATTGATTTCCGACTCTAATAGCACCTCCTAAGCGTATAAAGTTTAGCTCTGCTCCACTTCCTGGTTACTTGATGCGCGTCACGAACCAGTGAGCTGCGATATACATACATAGTAGACAAACGCACTACGATCTTTACTACTGTGGCAGATATGCTAGACAAATTTGATTCGCGTGTGAAGCGCCAGCATATGGTGATGGTCAAAATGTGCGCTTAGCCATAAACAAAAGCCTTAATGCATTTTTGGTCGACTTTAAATTTTATGTTTCACTGCTGGCCAAAAGGCGGTTATGTGGTTACCAAAATATGCGTGTCTCAGCACAGTGGGATTTTGGTTGCTGTAAGGCGCACTATTATGGATGTACATATTCAGGGGTCCATATATTATAGAAATTGGTCGTGGTTATCTGAGAATTTCTTTAATTTAAAATAGCGATGGAGTGGATGGAGTGATATGGTTTGGTTAATTTTTGTATGACCTTGCCATATCAAATCGTTATATATAGTATCGACTCCAATTAGAATCAAATTTGTTGAAGAGTTTCCTTCTATCATAAAATGTTCGAGGAGTGGTTTGGCGTTACCAAAAACATAGGGCGAAGTTCTGCTAAAAAACAAAATTTTGTCAGTCTTACTTGTACAAAGGATAGAAATAATTGTTTCCTATTATAATTCTGAGTGTTTTTAAAAATAAAAAATTTCGAAAGTTAGGAGTGTTAAAATGAAAAAAAAAAAGCAAAAATTGAATACCTCTAGATAACCTATGGGGTATTGTCAAAATTAATTTAATTTATTTTCATTCGTATGTGTCATTACGACATATCCAATCTGGAAACAAAATATGAAATCCGTTTTAAATAATAGAAGCAAATTAAACCACTGTGCGTATTCATTCTCGTGCCTTTATGCATGAAATGCGATAGCGTCACAAAATCGTCATCACATTAATATCTCTCTGACACTCTTTTGTGCAGTGCAGTTCGGTTTAGTTCAGATTACTACATCGTTAGCACACAGCTGCATTCAAGTGCTTGAAAGCGAAACATTTTTTTCGTATTTTCAAAATTATTTTGAGCACTTAAATTTTGTGCATTTTCCAAGCGCTTAGCTCCCGCATCTAATTTTCTATTTAGAAATGTAAATGTTCTTTGCTTAATTGTAGAGCAGCATAAATTGCAATCAAAAGAGAAGAAACGACAGTGCGCCCACATTGCTAGTCGTATTTATGGTCATATGACTGCAAAAACACAGCACAAAATGGTGAAACTAGCTATAAAGAATTAGAAAATCGGTGAAAGCTAAATCTTCTACTCCCCAGCTAAGTACATAAACTATGGATAAATAAATTTTTTATAAGTAGTTAGTAGACTAGCTGATTTTGTTTTACGAAAATGTACATATTCCATACAAAGTGTCTTCCCCTTTCTTTTTCTTGGAATTTTTATTAAGTTTATTTTTAGTTTTATTTTGTTTTTTATTTTATTTTATTTTATTTTATTTTATTTTATTTTATTTTATTTTATTTTATTTTATTTTGTTTTATTTTATTTTATTTTATTTTATTTTATTTTATTTTATTTTATTTTGTTTTGTTTTGTTTTATTTTATTTTATTTTATTTTATTTTATTTTATTTTATTTTATTTTATTTTATTTTATTTTATTTTATTTTATTTTATTTTATTTTATTTTATTTTATTTTATTTTATTTTATTTTATTTTGTTTTATTTTGATTTATTTTATTTTATTTTATTTTATTTTATTTTGTTTTATTTTATTTTATTTTATTTTATTTTATTTTATTTTATTTTATTTTGTTTTGTTTTGTTTTATTTTATTTTATTTTATTTTATTTTATTTTATTTTATTTTATTTTATTTTATTTTGTTTTATTTTGATTTATTTTATTTTATTTTATTTTATTTTATTTTATTTTATTTTATTTTATTTTATTTTATTTTATTTTATTTTATTTTATTTTATTTTATTTTATTTTATTTTATTTTATCTTATTTTATTTTATTTTATTTTATTTTATTTTATTTTATTTTATTTTATTTTATTTTATTTTATTTTATTTTATTTTATTTTATTTTATTTTATTTTATTTTATTTTATTTTATTTTATTTTATTTTATTTTGTTTTATTTTATTTTATTTTATTTTCTCATTTTAACTATAAGCTTTTAAAGGTGAACATTTTTGGTGGGTATTTAAAGCACAGATATACATACATATGTACATATGTACATACATACATATGTATGTATGTAAATATAAAAATAAAAGCGACATTTCGTCTGATTTTAGAATTTTGCAGCACGAAAATAAAATAGTTGGTACTTAGCAAATGGTTATAAGCAGCTGTGACCGGTTGCACGAGTGGGTAATACGCTAATGTTACAACCATCCCACGCATAACAAACACGCACAAATACACGTACATAGATGTATATGTACATATGTACATATGTAGATATGTGAATGCTTTCATGGCGCATGCAGTTTGCACACAAAAGGCAAGCATGATCATGTGCTCTCAAGTGTATGACACTCGTATAAAATGGGTGCATTCACAGTTTTCATTTTGTTGGTAGCATGCGCTTTTATACATATGTTGGTGTATGAATAATTTCATCTGCGTATACATATGTATACTAACACGAGTCTTTTATATTTAGATATCAAGTGTGTTTAAATTATTCACAGTTTCTAATGCAACGAACCGCATTTACACAGATGCAAATGTAAAAGCAATGCTATTAGACATCCCCAATGGGGAAGCCATTTGGTGACCTCCCACTGAAATTTCAATTATATTCGTTTTGTATGATATAGAATTTATTTTTCTTGAAATCTTGACTGAATTTAATGTAGAAGCAAAACTTGATTTATTTATTTTGGAATGATGGTATAGAAGCAATATAGTGTGTAACAGAAACAAGTGAAGGAATTTCTCATCAGCATCTTTAAAACTAAGGGAGGTCATTACGCTCTTCATCCAATGCTCTTTGTCCAAGATAACCTGGTGCCAGTGTCCGATATACTAGCTAGAAGCCATTCGTAAAACAAGATCTATGTAGCCATAGCGGTGGATTCTTTTGGCTCAATAAAACACGCAGCTGGGTATATAATTTTTGTTTTCAATCTCAGTGATAATTTCTATGAAAACCTGAACGTAAAATTATGTTTTTTATATTTTAAAATAATCCATAGCAGACGGCCTGATGCTCATTGTCTAACATAACACTGGTCTTTTTGTGTTTGTTTTTTTCTTTAAACGTCTTCAGTTGAATACCTCGAAGGTTGCCTTAGATGCATACATTGAGATGCGTTAGCATATCAGCTTTTGTATTTGAGTCAGGCCAAGGAAAAATTTATATTAACAATATTTAGCATGCGTGAGTAGATCTTTATGGGATTTAGAGAGTAAAAGTTTTGCTTGAAAGATATATGCGTATGAAGAAAATTTTTTGATATTTTCTCTTTTAAAAACTATAGAATCATGCATTTGGGGTCGCAAGATTTACGAGAGATGTACTGTAAATATTATTAACAAGGCACATTTTTGATATATGATGAATTTCATATCAAAGCTTATAAAAAAAATCTACATGTTTTTGAACTCTAGCCTTTCATATTTCATAGCTATAACTTCATGTATACATTAAATAGACCTTTCTGAAATAATATTTTTTTAACACTTGGCATTTGCAGTATTTTTCCATATGTAAAATTTATTTTCAATGAAAATGTTTTTTTTGTATATTTTCGAAGGCTCATTTAAAAAGTTTTCAAATGGTTTTTGAAATCGGTGTATCCATTCCGTTATAATCACACCTTAAAAGTACATATTACCCTCATTTTGCAAATACACATTTCGATACGTTGCCACGCCCCAAATTTTCCAAAAAACTTTAATTTCTAAAAACGAGGTTGTATTTGTGTTGGTAAATGTATCTGTGTGCGAAATTTCATCGAAATCTGCTAATTTTTCGAAATTATTTTGGCCAAAAAAAGGGGGAAAAAGTTTTAAAATCAGTCCTATTTAATTTTAAATTTTTTTTTTTTTTTGGTTCTTAAATAAGCATAAGGAACACATATATAAAAAAAAAATTTATTTAAAAAGATTTCATATGTTTAATTTTTTGCAGAGAAATCGAACTAAATGTTTATATATTAAACTGGAACCGAAATATTTAACAAAATCAAAACTAGAACTTTATTTTATAAACTAAAAAATTACATAGTGACCTGGAGCTATTTCAAAGACTGAGAAAGCAACTTTAAATAATTTTTATAAATGTTTAAAATACTGTTTCCTTTAGAAGGAATACAAAAAATTAAAGTCTTTTCTTCTTCTTTTTTGTATGAATTAGGATTAAAATAAAATGGTGCCCATAATACCCGAACTTACGCTATATTCAGTCACTCTGCAAATACAGTACTAAAATACTCACAAAGCTTAGATTTCCATAGGAGCACTCTCCTGCTTTACATACATATGTATATGGTACTACAATGACTACCAACAATGCAAACTCAATACTTTAGTATTGCTTTAAAATTTTCTAGGAAACGGACTTGTATTCACTACAAAATACTGCGCACACCAAAACAAAAATACATACATACATATTTATGAGCTTGGCATACGTTTTCGGGTCACCAAAAATAAATACCCACATCCGTGAGACTCTTGCCAGAATTCGCAGCTTTTCGAACTTTATCACGTATGTATGTTTTTTAACCGAAACATGCAACTTCGCATTTTTTATTTCCATATTTTTCTATATGTTAGTATTTGTATGGAATCAACTGAATTTAAGTTGCGGTCGAGACAGTCAAAGGTTATAATAGTAACAATACCTCAACGTTTTTAAAAACAAATACAAAACAAGGTTTGCGCACAATGACTGTCGCTTGGAATATGAAACAATGGTTT